>JBBPQL010000773.1:0-17497 GCA_038092515.1 Boletus subparvulus | reverse complement strand
CCAGGGTCTAATATATGTAATGAGAATACAAAGTCAAACAACTGTCCCAATGAGTTGTCATTTTGCTATGGCTGCCATTTCATCAAGTCCTAACTGAATCCCTTGATCCTTGCACCTATAGAAAGCCAGGAGTAAGCACTTCATTTTATACACTCATATGTTAGGGCCAAGGTTAGATGCGGTTAGGGATTATTGACTTTAGTGATAAACATGCAAACATTGGGACAGTTGTTTGAGCCACTGTATGTCACGCGGTCACAAGTGAATGAGGATGGGGATCAGATGGAGTGTTCGGGAGGGACATGCATTCGGGAGAATCATATTTTTGAGAACCGGCATCCCCTGCACCGGGCACAGAGCATAGCAGGAGATGGATGGCCAGCCAAGGTCATAGAGGATGCTAGTTATCCACACTCACGAAAGCAAACTAGAGAACATGTGAAAGACAACGAAGCGTAGAATGCAGAGCCTACTTACACACAATGGAAATGTCCGCCATGGTCACTTCGGGTGGCAAGGAGCCCCAGTTATCTTCGGACATGATGATGTGTGAGAATACAACTGAGGACTGTGATTTGTTGAGCAAGGACGTGTGTATGGGGAGGATGAGATGGGGAGGCATGTCGGAGGGAAGAAGCAAAGTGGGTCTGGATGCCTTATGGCATCTCAGGCTAGTCCGACTGGGTCACTGGTAAGCCTAATGGGATGGATGCCGATATCCCGGATGCCTGGCCGTTATCATGATGGATGTGTGCCTGTCGCTCAAGTCCCCCCAGATATTATACATTCGGTGCAACCCAGAAACCTGCAGGCTCCCGGAGTCCCGGTTGATAGGCGTGGACATGGGGCATAGCACTGGCGGGGAGACCTTCGTGCACGGCAGGATGGCAGCACAATCAGGGACATCTACATACACTGCATGATTACCTGCTCAGTGAGTGGCTTTCCCGAATAAAAGTTGTCAACAAAGATGAACCCTACCTGGCTACCCATTTTCCCTTTGAAATGACCAAACTCCAAGTCATCAACACTAGGCTGGCAAACGATGGCAAATGTGATAAAGCTCAAGAACCCCAACAAGAACATAGTCAGCATGTGGTCGCCATTGAAAACAAGCTGCAAAGGTAATCAGAAGCTCAACACGACTCCTTCGCTCACCCATCTCCATTGTTTGCCTGCAGCCAGTCCAAGGTCATTGCCAACCAGGCCTACAACCCCCCCACTCCAGCACTCAGTAACGCTAGCGTCAATCCGCATGGCAACCTGAGATGAGAACAATCAACGGAAAATTCCAAGAACCGGGGCAAGTTGGTTAATATAACCATGACATGACACTCACCTCAGCACCGATTCTGCAGACAAGCTTGCAAGAGGTCATGAAGAGAAAACAAGGGAAACAGTTGATGAAACCATTCAGCAGTGCGCTGAGGTACCACCCAAATGGAGGCGGAAACTGCCGACATGCGGTACCATTGAGGCCACATGTGAACAACCAGTGTCGGATCCATGGCCTCGGAACACTAACACTGATGACGTGCAACCTGCACTGAAGATTGTGAATGGACCGTCCAGGAAAGAGAATGCAAAGAGGAAAGCTCCCGGGAACGATGGACTAACGAGGTGAACCAATGGTTTAAGTAATTTATCACACAAAGCTCAATTTTCTAACATCATACTCATGCAGGGGCAGTAATTCTGTGCAACCCCATCATGTTAGCAAGAGGACGAAGATGGCTGCACAGCCGGTCCTACGAGGTGAAAAATCAGTGACTGGCAGTCGCACACATCAAGCTTCAGTCCCCTCCGATAAGACGAGCCAGAACTCGGACTCGGATGGGATCAATGTGATGTTTGGGGAGATGCTGGGTGAGGAGGAGAGCCAATGGAAGCATGAGCTCTATGACTTGAAGATTGCAAAGGTACGTACTTGCTTTCCACACTTTACTTGTCCGTTGAACACATCGGACAGGCAATGAAGATCATGCCTAGAGCTCCTCAGGATCGCCTGGC
Source organism: Boletus subparvulus (assembly GCA_038092515.1). Taxonomy (NCBI): domain Eukaryota; kingdom Fungi; phylum Basidiomycota; class Agaricomycetes; order Boletales; family Boletaceae; genus Boletus; species Boletus subparvulus. The sequence continues at coordinate 15,487 of JBBPQL010000773.1, read as the reverse complement.
CAACAGGAACCCCAATGCGAGTGCCGTCTCGACTGCTATCAGATGGTGGCCATCCTGCCAAGACTTACCAAAGGACACATGGTGGGTGTTCCATAGGGAGTATGTACCACTGATCTGTCGATTCACGGGAACATTCGACAACCCATGGAATAGTGGGGAAATATCGGAGCCGATGCGACGCTGCTGGGACGCATTGTCAGAAATGCATCCAGAGCTCAGACACACGTTTGACGAAGGAATATATGATTTGGTATGTCATTGGCTATCTTGAAAAGACTGATTCGCTGACAGCGAGTCGGACGCTGCTGGTATGAACAGTTGATGGAGCAGCTGCATGAATGGCATATACATATTGCTAACACCGCTACCCATTCCATGAAGGAGCTATGGGCATCAGACAAGAAGTACAAAAAGGCAGAGGCATGTCAGAACTATGTCGCGAGTGCCCTCTCCAAGGGGTTACCTTTCATATTTAGCGACATTAAGAGAGTTGGCACTGACACCTGGGAGACCAAGAATACATTCGGGGTCTCGCTCATTCTAAAGACACTAGCTACTCATCTCAAGGATATTGCGCCAGTTGACACGGAGGCATACTACGATTTAGTTGATTGATGTGAGGCATGGGGCGCACTTGTACTCGCATTGACTGCAGTAAGTCCGAATACTACAATATACATATACAATAATGGTTGCTGTTTAACAATAATGCCATAGGTTGAACGTGCATTGATTAGGTGGCAGTCTGGTGAGGAAGACAAGACTCAAAACAAGTTTTTGGAGCAGCATTGGGGGGCGAAGTCCCTCCAGTATGCCAAGTCTGTGATGTACCTCAGCAAGGTGAAGCTGGATGAGATCTTCCTTGCAGCATGCAAATACCTCAAGGTCAAAGCTTGCGTGGTCTTTGCACTCACAAGTGGCACAAACGAGGACAATGACTCTGATTATGATGAACGGTCCAGGAGAAGCCCCTCCAACAACTCGGATGAGAATGGACCCAACACGGCCACAGGCGAGGAGCATAATGCGGGCGACTCAGACTTTTATCCAGTGACGAGTGATGGTGAGGGAGCCAAGGATGAGGGAATGCATTGTACGAGACCGGGAGGACTGTCAGGGGACTGTTCGTCTCTCCTGTGCACCGCTGCCATTCGACACGCAGCCCTGCTGGTGGTTTGAATGGATGACGACTCAGAGAGCATTCATTCAATCAGTAGCAACATGACATGTGTATACAGTATATGGACGAAATTCAATGATTACCACAACTACAGTAATACCTTCTGAATCTGAAGCTCGGGGGGGGACAGCAGGGCACGAGAATGGGACAGGACACGAAACAAAATGGCACATGAGAGATGTGACAGCGGGCGGGTGAAAGAAGAGCGCTGCCCATCACTCAAACCATTTTGGCACTTCAGGAAGGGCCCTGGAGGTACGCAAGGTGCAGCCACCCTCTGGTGTCACCCTCGGGGCGGAAAATGTAACCACCCAGTGCTCTCGCATCAAGCTCGTAGCCGGGGAAGAGATGGAATCCAATCACATTGTCCTGGAACGTGCAGCATTATCACAATCATGAATGTCTGAGTTAGTTTGCATCCGTCATGATAGACTCCCAAGTGGTCCGACAATGTATGTCAAGTTGCTGCGATGGGATGAAGGAGGCGAAAATCATGGATGAGAGGCATTGACCACCACATTGTGGGTTGACCTGTACAGCAGAGTATGGGACCATTCAGATGCAATGTGATTGACGATGTTGTTGTATTCTTTACGATGTACATATACCTATGAAAAAAAGTTTGTATTACGAGTTCCCTGAAAGGGGCAAGTTCTTACATGCACACGACAGTGTGCCTGGATTCCGTTATAACGGATCCGTGCGAAAGTGTACAAACAACGGTGATCCTCTTGATACCCGGCAGTCTTCACTGTCGAGCGATGTGCACGAAATGATCGATGAAGACCTCACCTGCTCCTAGGATCGCAACAACAGCTAGAAAATGAATGCCGTGTCGCGCGGCTTCTGCAAGTTGTGCAAATCTAGGGCTGTTCTGGGACGATTACTTCCGCCATCCTATGGTTCAAGTTGCAGATCCTCAGCAGATTCCTCGCTATCTCGTCGACCCTGACGCGAAATGTCACCTTGCCCGTCTTTGCTGTCTGGCCTGTCCTGGCACACATGGCGCGTCACCCATCTTCGCTGTCTCAAATGTCATGCTCCCCCCCCCCCCTGGCCCATCCACCCGGCCCACTCTCAAGGCCTCACTGCCTGTCTCGACCATCATGCAACCGTCTCGTTCACATCGCACGCACCGCCCCATCCCTGCTGCGTCGTCTCCCCATTGCGCCATCTCTCTCGCCGACTCTATCATCCCGCTATTACCCGAGCACGATGATAGCCATCACCAGGCCCGTCGCCGTGTGCTGGACTAGCAGACTCTTTATCATATCTCTGGCATATCAGTTACTGTACAGACACCGCAAATCCGGTTCGTTATAGTTACAGGGATGTAAATCCAATCATGTTGTGACGGCTGTATAGTACGTACATGACAATCGCCCTTACCCAGAAGTGTTCATTCTCTTCATGCTCTCGCTCACTGCATCTGTGTCGTCGTCTGCATAGTACGTGTGTTATGATCGCTCTTTTCTTTTCCTTTTCCACATCATTCATCCGTGGTTCACTTATTCCATTGACCTACTTCTTACCGTTCTGCCAGAACGCCTTACGCCTAAACGCGGTTTCCATTACTACACGCCACGCATGGCTTCTTTCTCCTTCTTTCACGGATGTCATCTTACTTTCTGCGTAACCAGTTACACAGCCCCTTTCCTCTTCTATCGCACAGCCAACCTTTTCCGTTTATATCTGCCTCAGTCTTTCTACTGAGAACACTGCTTGGTCTGTGCGCTGGGTACACACTTATATAAAGCGACGATATCTCTTGTACTTCTCTCTAACTTGAATCTACTCAATCTCCCTTGGACTTCTCTAAGTCACCGCACTACTTCTGAGTGTGCGCTCCTTGTAATCCCTTCGACCTTGAAACTCCCTAAGGTGACTGATTGTCGCCAGGAGTCGCTGAGGAAGCCCCCAGCATCCTTGTCCCTTGAAGACGCCCTTCAAGGATCCCTCGCCCCTCGTTGTTCTGAGTCTACGTTTGTCTCTACCCGAGCCAAGCATAACAACGTGTGTTTGCATGTGATTTTATGTTCCACATCGACTGTGGTGATCGGATTCGCGAACGTCGCCGTATAACGGCGTTGGTCTGCTGCCTGAGTCGTTTTGTCAGTAGGGGTCATTTCAGAGTATGGTGTTAGACATACTGCACTTTGCGATGAGTCAATTAAAGCGAGAGATCTGAGAACTAGTTGCATCCAAGCAGCGTTATGGCCGATGTTGTATGCCACAATCGAGAAATTGACTTCGACCAGATCGCCGAGCCAAAAAATTGATGGATCGCTCATCAGAAATCTAGATTGATTGTTACCGCACACTTAGCATTGCTTGTGTATGTATCATCGCCGGTCCGTGCTTACTTTGTATATTCCGTGTCCGGTTTGTAATAGCCAACTCGATTTTCCTCAAGGTGACTGAACTTATCCACTGCCAGTCGGGCAATGACGTTGTTTGGGTCGACCCCAGGTTGGAATGGTACCGTAGGTGACAGATAGAGTCAATGTCGGGACATGAGGTATCTATTGCTGAGGTCCAGCACGCACTGGCCATGGAAATTCTCTGGTTGCCATGGTTGCATGCTTCCCGGCGCATAGTTGCAAGTGAGTCTCATATATGCACCATGAATCGTGGCGATTGCATCGTCAAATTCAGTACAACCAAGACCAGCAAGGGTCACGGATTGCTTTAAGTATCTCGCAATGTTGGGGTTACTGAGGTATGGGACGTCAGTGCGATCGGAGCTAACCGCAACTTCCTGTCGCACTCACCGTGGCATGTTTAGTATCGGCGGCAAGTCCTTTCTCATCAAGAATCCTTGAATCCCAAGGACGACCTCATCGAGCATGCCAGTTTCCTTGTCTTTGCATACCATTCGACAGTTCTTTTCCTTGTTGAGGGGGGACACGAACCAATTCTTCAGATAGTTGGCATCCTGTATTAACTGTAGTTTTTTCATCGCCATCGATTCACGTACACACATCCTTGTTGTATGCTAAGTATTGTTCCACTGTGTTCTCTTTGCATTGTGTAACCATACATTCCGACAAAAGATACTCTGGCAGTGATTAAGTTAGCCTAAAGTTTGAATGAGATACACAGGTCTTACTAGCATGAGTAAAGTCGTAATGCTCATCCATGGTGGATATAACAAGCCGCAGATTTTTGCAAGTTCGCTGTACGTGGGTTTCTTGTGAGGCTCAATTACGAATGACAGGGAGGACACAATCACAATGTCATTGCGGGTCGTTGAGGCCATTTTCCAGTAAAAACCACCGACATTGTTGTTGTTCATTGACAGAACGGGCATTGACAGAAAGGGGACAGTCCAGACCTGTCGTGGCAAACAGGAGGCGATCTGGTTGCCTCGAGACTCTTGATGTGCGTTACATTATTGCGCGTTTTCCGCGATTAGAAGCCTCAACAGATTGTCATTAGACTGTTTGGTGGGTTTGTCTGACTCATGAGGGTTGGGAGTGACTAGAGGCAATGTATTTAGAAAGAATGAACGAAAGTACACTACCCTTGCGTTCAAGGCTGACATCTGGTCGTGCAGTCTTCTCTGCCGGTTTCTTGGCTCAGTACTGTAGTGGGGTCCAAGTTTCACTGAGTGGACGTCGCTGTCACCTGAGTTTGAATACTGTAATCTAGTAAGTGAATCCAATTTCATTTATCCTCGTGTGTGTATGCTTGCGTCACTACTACCTTATAATATTCGCTCTGACTAGGGGGGGGGTCCGTTTGGACTTCTCATACTTGCTTGGTCGGTATAGTAATAGATAGTGGATGGTTCGCGAATTGCTTGCTATATCTGTATGAGAAATTGTGGTTGTATTCAATGCAGGCGGTGTTAGCTGGTACTCCTTGGTGGAGTTCGTTTGAGTTATCATGTAACTATGGCTGTCGATCGGAGCCGTACCTTGGCCTATGCGTGTCCACTTGACTCACATTCCTCTTGACACCTTGTTGGGCTGCATCTCACATTGTCGTTTGATTGTTGCATCCTGCCGTGTTGGAGGTCGGGTGAGTGGTATTCATAACATTAGGCTGAGATTTTCGTTCTTCTGAAAGTCCTGCCATTGTCAACTTATATTCTTGGATTCGTCTGTCGACTCATCATGCCCAAAAGGTTTGTTCTCGGTTTACTGGCTTTTTTGGATCCTTTTAATGTTCGCTAACTGAGCTTTGATTGTGTATAGGAAAAATGTCAAGAACGGGGGTACAACCAATAAGGTCGTCTGTACAACTAGGTCCTCCTCAACCTTAACTCCCTCAGTCAATGAATTGTCAGTACTTAGCAATAAGTGACCTCATTTAAATCTGATTTACACTGGTTTGCATTGAAGCGAGTCCGCTTGCCAATAAACAAAAGCGTGAAAGTACTCCTCTGTAGGTTGTCGAGGGTGCACGGATGCGAAAGCCTTCTCAGCGGTATGCCGGTTCCCTTCATGTGCTCTTGTCAGTTGTTTAACATCTATGCTAGTGCTTTGGAGTCCGCTGATTCATCCCCAACTGTGGTTCGTCGCATGGGTCACTCTCAAGCGAGTCAACGTGCACAACCTTTGCGTGGTTCGTTACAGTCTCGTTGTTGCCCTGAATCTTCGTAAGTGTCCTTTGTCGGGTTAAGCTACCTTTACCAACATGGTATGCTGCAGATCTGATGCTGCCAGCAATGATTCCGACAATTATTCAATTGGGTCGTTTGTCGTTGAAGACAATGATATTGATTCGGGTGAGTCATCTGTTGCAAATCAGGTAAAGTATTTATGATGATATACCCTTGTATCAATTGGCAATGCAGAAACTAGCATCATGGTTCAAACAGCAGCTGTCGTAGGAGCTTCAACCACCAATAAAGAAGTTACAGGGCATGAGCTAAGTCCCAAATGGACCGGTATCAATCGGGTCATGGAGTCCAGCTCCACTGAAGATAGCGATGATGACGAAATTCCGAAGGAGTTGATCCGAGCTCGCGAGTTGAATATGAAGTACGTATCTGTCTGTTTGATTTACAGTTTGACCCACCAGTTTTCAGGGAACATGGACAAGCGAATATGCAAGAGAGCAAGGTTTGTTTCCATTCAAGGATTTATTTACATTTACCTTATCATCAACTGACTTTTTGACTAGCAGATAAACAGGTGAACCTGTTTGCGCCCTTCCGCCCTCAGTGTATTTTGTTGAACCCTTCGCTTGACAGCCACAATGTGTATTATGAGGATTTCATGGGAACAAGGTGTGTCGTCGGGAGCCCTGTTCATGGTATAATCTCTTACATTGATAATTCTTTTCCCTAGGTTTGAACCACTGACGAAGGATGCTACAATGGTTGATAATTGCGACATAATGTTTCATAAAAGTTATGAAGGGCTTTTAAATCTACCGTATGTGCAAGTACTTGTCACAACACAAATCATTGTCCTGATCATTTACATTTAGGGCTGTGACACTCGTTAACTTCAGGCCCGGACTTCCAGCTCAGACGATTTCTCCTGACATGTGGTTCCATAATGGAGGATGTTACGATCATCCTTTTTCTCTTTTTTCTCTTCTTACATCTCGCTCGTCTACTGACTCACTTTGCTCTTTATTCCTTCTTCGCACCGTTCCTTTGGAACGCCTTCAACCTAAACATAGCTTCCTCACTACGCGCTATGCATGGTCCCATTGTCTCGTTCCCTTATACCTTTTATGGACGTCTTTTCCTGTTCATGCGTAACCTGTCACGCAGCCTACTCTTTTCTATCGCACAGCCCCACTCCCTTTTATATCTGCCTTAGTCCTTCTGCTAGGGACACCGCCTGGTCTGTGCGCTGCATCTCCACCTATTTAAGTAGACAATACTTCCTGTATTTTTCCCTAACTTTAATCTACTTGATTATCCCTCGTAACCTGAACCTCTCCGAGTCTCTGCGCTACTCCTGAGTGCGTGCTCCTTTGTCTGAAAACCTTGTCCTTGAAACTCCCCAAGCAACCATTTGTTGCTAGGAGTTGCTGTGGAAGCCCCCAGCATCCTTGACTCTTGAAGACGTCCTTCAAGCAATCCTTGACCCTTGTCGTTTCAAGTCTACGCTTGCCTCTACCTGAGTCAAGCGTAACAGAGGAAGTGTAAACACTCGGTGGGTACTCGTGTCGAGTGTTCAAGCATGAAGTCACATATTCGATCAGTTACTTACGTGGTGTATACACCTTTGCCCAGGAGGGGTATTTCATGAGCCTTTCCCGAATTGACCCTCGACGGCTTGCTACGTGATCTGTCTCTACCTCCAAAAAAAATGTGGGTCTCACTCTCTCGACACTGAATGTAAAGGATACTCATTATGCTCTGTGTGTGTCTATCATACACATAACGGAGTGTCATTTACAAGTTCCTTGACGAACTTATGCCCTTGATGGATCGGGCATCCGGATCTTAGAGGGTGATTTCTTGATACAGGAGTTCGAGCGTTTGTTGGGATGCCTAGGGGTTGTGTACAAGACGACCTCTTTTGTGTTTGACCTTTCTGCTTGTCATGTTCAGTTTCATACATTTGTCGAAAGGAAAAAGGATGATGATGAAGACTTTGGATCGGGTAAGTTTTTTTTTTGGGGGGGGAACATTCTTTTGGGATTCGAGTGATTCACTTTTCTTATATTGTGCAATAGGTATTCAAACCGCTGGTGGGAGCTCAAGTGTTCCGACCACTCCTCTCAAGAACGTCTCTAAGTTCACAATGTCCGTTTCCAGTCCACGATCAGTATCAGGTGCATCAAATGCCTGACTCACATTGTCTGCCAATGAACAAAGTATGTTTTTCCCTGTCATCAGATAGTATCTCGCCAACGATTCTTTTCAGTCCCTATTTATGATTATACATCTAAGAGGACACCCTGTGACCCGAGGGTGGACCTCAACCCTGCAGTACAGAATGCAACACTCTATGATCGAGAGATTCCGCGAGGCTCCTTGGCGCTTGTTGCGTATACTGTCAACACCTTCGAGTGAAAGGATGGGTCGACGAATAATCTAGGGTTTAATATACACTGGGCGGCTTTATTGGGTACTCAGGTTCAGAAGAAATAAGGCGATGGTTCTCATGGCTCAAATTTGTACTTCCTAGGGTTTTCTACAAAGCTTCAATGCTACTGGTTCTCGTTTTTACGAATCCCCCACGAGGTTGACTTTTTGAAGGTCATCCCGGTGAATGGTGCCCATGTCATTCTGTCCAGTCCAGGATGCAGAACATGATAAGGATTGATTGTGCATTGATGCGGTTTCGGTCGAGCCAAATTTGGAACCGATGTCAGCTGCATGTGAAAACACATCAAGCAATCAATATCGCACTCACTGTGTTCCCATCGCTGTGATAAATCTCGATGACAGTACCCTTTTCTCTCCAACACTGTGGCTGATGACAACACTGTTTACCTCTCTTCCACAAGCTGTCTCCGAGTCAAGTACACCAAAGAATGGAAAGGCATCTCCAGACCCCGACTCCACCACTGTGACTGACTCCAAGCCAGGACGTTGTGCCCCTCATCTCGCTCGCCCTCTCCGCCATCTACAACATCTGGTTCAACCCCAATCTTTGCTGCAAGCTTGATACGTGTTTACACTATGAAGATGCTGTTGCATGTACATCTCCCTACTTCCTATATGACCTCCAGTGAATCACGCCCTCCCCCTCCCCCAAGTCCAGATGCAGACGCAGGTGCAGTCCACACCCTCCTCACTCTACCCATTCGACCATCTCATCCTTGTGCGCGACGGGAACCCAAGTACGAACAAGATCATGCTCAAATCACTTTTTGCACACCACCGGAAAGGATGCCAACTTCATTATTATGAACCTGGCAAACCTGAAGAGCATCAAAGCAGCAGCAGAGGATTTTAATTTGTAAGATTTCTTATCCCCTTGATCATTATAATCGGGGAAAGTCAACACTTGAATAGTAAGGAAACACAGCTGAACGTCCTGTTCAACAATGGGTAAGCTTGACTTTCTGCTGATCGTCTTCCACAAATTCCTGACATATTCTGTCGAATCAGCGGTGTGATGAATCCTCCTATCGACATGGTCACGGACGATGGCTATGACCTTCAGTTCAGGACCAACGTCCTCGGCCATTTCTACTTTACCAAACTCGTGCTTCCTACCCTACTCGCTACCACAAAATCATCATCAGATGGTACTGCCAGGATTGTCAACACCTCGTCTAACAGACACTGGTTCGGTGGTCACAAGTATGACACAATGAAAGACGGTCCAGCGCGCAGAAAGGAGGGACAATGGCAACTGTACGGGCAGAGTAAAACAGTGAGCTCAATTCAACTATGTTGCTGGGTTTAGTTTCACTGATGGTATCTCTAGGGCAATATCGTCTTCGCGGTGGAGTTGACACGGTGTAAAGATAATAGAACGGCTGGGAGGACTAAGGGTGTAAGACACACTTGCCCTGGGCTGTCAAAGGGAAGAGGCGAGGCGAGGTACTTCACCCCTAAAGGGACTCAAGGTAAGGGAGGAGTCAGGAGGAAGTCCAAAGCCAAAGGATTAAGTACGGAGGATAGTCCGGGGAGCGACCGGAGCGCGAGACCAGAAGTCCAAGGAGCGCAACATGAAGGGAACGAGCATGGGATACGGTGACGGTGACGGTGAACAGTGCAGTAGACGGTGAACAGTACGAGGGACAAGTGGTTTGAACAATTCGAGAATCCAACCAAAAGTGTGTTTCAAATCCTAAGTACAAGGCTTTATAGTCCGGGTATACCTGAGACTGTCAAACTCAAGATAGCTGTCAAGTCCAAAGGAAACAAGTAAAAAGGGTCAGGTACCGGGCCCAAGACCGATGTCCCTAACTGGATCCTTTCGGCACCGGAGAGACCGATCAAAGGCTGATGGTACTGATAGAATGTGAAGCAGTAACATACTAGCAATGTAAACCGAGTAGTCCAGATGTGCTCGGCATGGTCCGGTATAAACCGAGACCGGTCTTAGCAACTAAAAGGGGAGTTCGGAGCGAATGGATAACAGTAAGGCAGTCGGGTGAAGGGTAAAAGGGGTGGAATATAAGCACAGAGATGTATGAGTCTCTACATCCGTGGGGGACTTGGCTTCTGACTGTCCCCAGTCAGAAAAAGATCCATGCTGAGAAGAGAACAATGCAGAGTCCGAAAGTGTGTGACCGGGTATATAGTTCAACGCACGTCAACCTTTTCTTCCTCACTTCTCACCCTCTTACCACCATGTCGCAATTCCAATCCCGCCTCGACAAATTCCGTGCCATGACCGACGCCGGTTCCCTCCTGTGCCTCAACGCTCGGCGCAGCTTCCGTCAAGCCACCGAGTGGCTCGACGGACTCGCAAGGTCGGTACCCGAGGACAAGGACGAGCTGGCCGAGGACCAGGAGATCTGGGTGGAGGCGTTCAGGAAGGCAATGGTAAGCCACTCGTCATTCGATGATAGCTGCAGCTGATGCAAAGTTCGGGTAGGACACTTGGGAGAGACACTGATGGGAGGCTGGCAAGCTCGGCATCGACACCGACATTGACAACCAATTCACAGTCGTGGTCACGGAGGCCGAGCGCGCGCAGGCCAAATGGATGGGGAGGACAGCGATGAGGCTGGCATCCCAGGCGTTGGCAATGGAGGTAGAGGAGGTGGAGCAGGTGGTGGTACCCGCCGCGGAGATGAGGGGGGCATTGTCTGAGGTGGTGTCGGTCGCCTCGTCTGTGCGCAAGGTGAGTAGCGACACCATCGGTCTGTCAAACCAGACTAACAAGCGTCCAGAGGGTCCGGGAAGAGGATGAGGAGGGTGTGGCAGCCGAGTCCGCCACTATCAAGCGCAAAGTCTCGGTGCTGGCAGTGCGACTGGTCAGCACCGAGGGTGCATGCGAGACCTGCAAGGAGGTGGGGGTCACAGCCGAATGTGTGTATGGGACCAGCGCGGCTTGCACCTGATGCAAGTCGGCCAAGCTGCACTGCAGCTTGGCACAAGGATGGCATGGGCAGAGAAAGCCCACCGAAGCAGCGGGGAGCTCGGCGGTGGCAGCGGTTGTTGTCGAGACAACACAAAGTAAGTCAGCCCTCTCGGTCTTCCTCTCCCTGACTCACCGGTTCGACAGGCGGGAGGACGGTTCAGCCGTCGGCCAAGGCCGGCCCCAGCAAAAGGGCTCCCTCACCCATCAAGGGCGACAATGAGAGCGAGGCCGAGGGGGAGATGACCCCAGCCCAATCGATGGGGAAGGTGCGTGCAGTGCCGAAGAAGACTGGCGGCAAGTCAGAGGCAAGGAAAACCCGGGATTCGCTGGTGCGCCGTCTCAACCACCTCCACTCCCAGCTCTTCCAGATTCAGGCAAAGGTGAAGGAACTGGAGGTCGAGCATGTGGTGGTGATGTCGGAGGTGAGCAAGATAGTGGAGGCCCTCGAGGACATGGACTTGTAGATAGTTTCCTCCCCTCTGTCCTCCGCTTAGTCTGAGTCAAAAAAATGTAAAGCACGCTTAAATGGATCGGGTTTCAGTATTTTTGGTGCGAAAAAGAAAAAGAGAGTAAAACAAGGAATAAAGGATGAAACATCATAAAATGGGGGTCGAATGAGCAAGGTTAAATGAAATCAATGTCCAGTGTGCAGGGCACTGCCCGTCTTGTGTTCATCAGTCTGCTTTCTGCTTCTATGCCTACCGGTCTTCGTTCGGTCTAAGTGTCGGTGTTCGGTATGTCCAGTCTATGAGGTATAAACGGGCATGTGTCCCGTCATGTGTTAGAAAGGGAAGGTGTTCAGTATGGGTTTTCGGAGAGACATATGGAGTAGGAGATGAGAGGGAGAAATGAGATATTTTGATGTCTGGCTTTTGGTATAGTAGAAGGGATGCGGACTGTCTGTGATGACATTTTTTTAGTGAGATATATAGGAGCTAGATGAGAGTCACCGGTCTAATCCCGGGGTGGAACAGAGATTATAGTATGAGGAAAAATTATGAGTGTCGGTCTTCGGTGACGTATGCCTGAATTAGTCTGACTCATAAGAGTCCTGGTCTTCTTCGTTGGGCTCTTCCACGTCTTCTCCTGCCAGCTTATCCAGGTTTTCGTCATCCGTATCTGTGAGCTCAGTGATACGAATAACAGATGAAAGGCAAAAATAGTAGGGGATAAGCTGAAAGGCGGCGTAGCGCAATCTGGATACCGCTCCATCCAACTCCGCCAGTAGGTATGACCCGCCGGTAGTCCGGCGAAGGACCACCATAGGACCTAAGTACTGAGGCTTCATCTTTCGGTTAAGCTCCTTCTTGCTTCAGGTATTTCGGACTAAGACCAGGCTGCCTGCCCGAAAGTCAAAGTCCTTGATCCGGTTCTTGAAAGCGGCCTCGAAGTGCTTGACAGACTCGAACTGAGCCTTTAGGACACGCTCACGGATTGACTCCAGGTCCTCCTGACGCTTTTGGAGCTGTCGGGCTCTCCAAGCAATCAGTCCAGATGAGGAGAGGGGTTCGGTATCTGGAGGAGGAACAAGAAATGTTGCTTCGGTGAGATCAAAAGGGAATAATGGCTCGATGCTGTGAACCATAAAGTATGGAGACAAACCGGTAGCCCGAAGCACGGTCATGCGCTTGGCCCAAAAGACTGAGTGAGCGGTGGTATGCCAGTAGAACTCCCCCCCCCGAGGTGCTTTTGATGATGGCCTTCCGGACATCAAGGTGACACCGCTCGACCACACCGTTAGCCTGGGAGTTATAGGGGGAGATGCGTATATGCCGAATATTGTATCGGTCGGTGAGGACATCGAGAGCCTGAACAAAGGCTAGGCCATTGTCAGTGACAATCTCAGCCAAAGCGCCCCAATGACAGAGAATATCTTCAAAAATAAAGGAAGCGAGGGCGGAGGCATTCTTGGAATGCAACATCTGCCACTCGGGGTAAGTGGTCAATGCACAGCGAGCTTGAACAATATACCGATAACCAGCAGACTGAGGCATGACCATTGTGTCTAGGTGGACCTTGCAAAACAAGCCACTGATAACCGGCATGGTAGGAGGAATATGTAAGTGACGACTCTGGCGAATTTGGCACTCGTGGCAGGTTCGGACGAACCACTTGACATCTTCGGCCAGCATTGGCCACCAGAAGTGGAGTAGAAGCCGGGTCCAGACTGTAAAGACACCTTTGTGCCCGAGGTCATCATGAGCCTCCTTGATTAGTCCGAAACACCAGTGTTCGGGTATGACCAACTGGTGGCGACCGTGCGGTTCTTGGTGCCATAGGCTGCTGTGGAGGAGAAGGAATTTCATCGCTGAGTTGACAAACGAGTGAAACTCTGTGTCAGAAAGGTCAGCCAGTCGAGCACGAGTCTCGAGAAAGCCTCAGATCAAGTGAATCCAGGCTTCTCTAGCGATAGCCTTGGTAGACCGAGGTATAGTGGGATAGTCTGGCTCGGCGACAGGCTCGGAAGCAGATGAGTGAAGGACAAAAGAATATGACTGCACAAAGATCAGCGGAGGGATGGGTAAAAGGAGGAAGCAACCCGACGCCGAGGGGACGGAGGGCGGTAGGCAAGGGAAACGACACCCCAAATGTGCAGAGCATGGCGTGATAGAAGAAGGCAATAACCGATCATTGAGTAAGGTAATGCAAAAAGAGTAAGAATTGTCCAACCAATCCTCGAAATCATCCATATCTGGAGGATTGTCATCCGAGGGTGGCCGATGTGATAGTCCGTCAGGACCAGTGTGTCGGTCTGCAGAAATGTGGCGAAGTTCGAAATGAAATAATACTATACCAGCGATCCACCGATTGATGGTCACGTTCGGCTGCAGATCAGGGTTGTTAATCATGCCTTTGACATATTTGGCGTCCATTTCTACAACGAGGTTAGTGACTCCAAAGATGAATACCTGGACTGCTCGGAGAGAGCGGAATAGTCTGTACAGCTCGAGCTTAGCCTGGGAATACTGGCTTTCTATGCTTGTGAGGCTGATAGAGCCAAAGCGGTTTGGATAGTGCTTGCCATCCTCCCCTTCCTGTGACAGAATGAAGCCGACTGCGATGACCGAGGTGTCTACAGCAAGTACAACCTCTTGGCCAGACTCGTAGTCCAAGCGCCGGAGCGCCGGGGACTGAATGATTTCATCCTTCAGATGAATCATTGTGGCGCGCTGGGCCTCACCCCACTCGAAGGGAATACCCTTTCGCATCAGTCCGACTAGTGGTCTAGCGATAGCAGCGAAATTTCGAATAAAAATCCAAAGCATGCCACAGGTCCCTAAGAACCCACGAACTTGCATCAGATTCTCACACTCTGGCCAATCCCTGATCTTCTGGATTTTAGCCTCATGCGGAACCCGACCTTCGGAGGTGCACTTGTGACCGACAATGGTGGCATCCGAAGCGGCGAGGACGAATTTCTTAGCCGAAATGGTTGCGTTAACGTTTTGGAGGCATTGGAGGATTCTGTGGACAACGGTGAGATGTTTCCAGATAAATAACCTGATGCCTGGGTTCTCCGGTATCGTCTTGTACGAGCCGTCCGGTCTTTGGTACCGGGACATCTCAGACTTCACTGGGAGGTCATCGATGAATGGCATGGTATGGTGTGGTATCTCGTCCTGGAGAATGAATGCCATATCGGCCTGGTAGATCTGGACAGTGTTAGTATGTCCCATCAGTAGAGTGGTAAGACGATGCGGTCTGAGCAGACTATTAAATGTAGTCATATCTCGGGAGTCCACATGTAACGGACGTTGGTCATATCCAGCGAATAAGTCCATCATGCCGTAGACCGCGTACCCGCCGAACGACTCGGCTAGGTGCTCTACGAAGGGAGGGACCGAAGAATCCCGAATGGTGACAGCATTGAGGGGCTGAAGGTCATGCACGAGCCGAAGCATCTTACCGTCCTGTTTGAGCATGCAGAACCAGCATGACTGGTATGCTGCGGCGGACGGTTCGTACACACTGGAGGCGATACGGTCTTTGATAATCTGTATGGCTTGATCCCAGGACAAAGGTGGGATAGGAATGTTTCGGAGTATCCATGGTGTATGAGGAACGGTAGGTATCTTGACCGGTGGAAAATACCGATCGTCTAATTGGCCGCGTTCAGTAGCGGTCCATGCAAAAGCGGTCTCATGATTGAGAACCATCCACCGGACTAACTTGACCTCTTCGGGCCACAGCCATTGGGCCAGGTCGAGGTCAAGCGCATCAGCGCGTTCCTGTGTGAATCTTTGTCCGGGGACGAAATCC
The DNA here is from genome assembly GCA_038092515.1 of Boletus subparvulus. Classification (NCBI taxonomy): domain Eukaryota; kingdom Fungi; phylum Basidiomycota; class Agaricomycetes; order Boletales; family Boletaceae; genus Boletus; species Boletus subparvulus. The sequence goes on along the minus strand of JBBPQL010000773.1, from coordinate 88 downwards.
GGGGGGTTAGTTGGTAAGGTTATAAGACCAGCCAGAGGGTCGTCAGGTAACCGGCGGAGTACACGGTACTCCTCCTCGAGAGGAGCCA
>JBBPQL010000772.1:0-17500 GCA_038092515.1 Boletus subparvulus | reverse complement strand
TAGCTTACATAAGCAGGCCTTATTTCGGCCTCGAAGTACTGTAGTTTTTCTTTAGTGACTACACTATAGTTTTCTACAGGTATGTACTAATCTGCTAATACAAGTGACTACACTATAGTTTTCTACATGCGATTGAGGAGGCCACGTTGTTGATGATTGCCCAATTAACGTTCTTTCCCCTGAGCAGGCTGCCCATATCTTTGGGAGTTCCTCTAACTCCGGATAGGAGTCTACCTCATGGAATGTTGATCGAACCTGGAGTTCGATTGTACGAGGGGGGTAATGTTACAGTTTGTCTCCTTGTCAATGGTGTCCTCTTATTGTTCTTCTTTTGACGTACTCATTTACTCTTCGGTATGTGCTCTTATGATTGGGTACATTGCTTACTTCTCTTTGATTCTTCTAACACTGTGCTTATTGAACTATGACCTCACGCCGTTCTCCTTTTCCTACTACCGGATGGGGTATTACTCATTGTTGCTTATGTTCTTGTTCTTATCTGCGGACAGCCTTCATCTTCTATCCAATTCTATCATATTGGATACGTGTTCTTGCTTACTCATGATATTCCTACTTGTTCTATAGTCTTCTATGTTTATGCATCCTATACTATAAAGTAACCTGCCGCATGTACTGTAGTTCTCATTCTTAATCTATGCAATCTAGTATATACTTGAGTCCAGAAGCATTTGGCTTTTGACCTTCAACCTTTGAAACACTCAAACCTTAGTTCTTCGTCTTTCTCAATGTCGTTCAAGGACGCAGCGTCTCTTCGTGAGCACCTCCCTTGAGACAACATTGTTTTGCATCGACCTACTAGTGTATGTCTCGTGTAACACCTCCAACTTGCCACTGGTCTTCTTTGGCACTGTGCACGCCTTCCCCTTTGAATGGGCTGGGGCCATCTCCCCCTCATCCTCGCTCTCCTCATCAACCTCAATGGATGAGGAAGCCCTTTTGCTGGGGCCAGCCTTGGCCGACGGCCAAACTGTCCTTCCACCTGTCAAACCGGTGAGTCAGGGATAGGAAGACCGAGAGGGCTGACTTACTTTTCGTCATCTCAACAATGACTGCCACTGCTGCCAAGCTCCCTGCTGCTTCGGTGGGCTTCCTCTGCCTGTGCTGCCCTTGTGCCAAGCTGCAGTGCAACTTGGCTGCCTTGCATCAGATGCAAGCTGCGCTGGTCCCATATGTGCATTCGGCCGTGACACCCACCCTCTTGCAGGTGTCGCAGGCGCTTTCAGCACCGACCAGTCAAACTGCCGGTGTTGAGACCTTGTGCTTGATGGTGGTGGACTCAGCTGCCACACCCTCCTCATCCTCTTCCTGAACCCTCTGGTTGCTTGTTAGCCTGGTTTGACAGACTGACGGCATTGCTACTCACCTTGTGCATGGACAAGGCGACCGACACCACCTCAGATGATGCCCCCCTCGTCTCCACAGCGGGTACCACTGCCTGTTGAACCAGGAGAGGAGAGGGGGTGGTGGCGGTGGTGGTGGAAAGGGAAAGACGGGATTGGAGACAACGGGGGTGGGAGAAGGCGGGGTGGGGATCCTGGGGATGGAGAGGGCTGTGGAGAGGTGGTGAGAGCGCGTACGGGTTTCGTCTTCCTCCTGGGTGGTGAGGAGAGTGGTGTCAGGCTCGAGGGTTACTTCTTCTTCAGTGTCCGAGTGGGAAGTGTCAAAGGGTGAGGGTTCTCATGGTCTTGGTAAGAACCAACGAGAGTTTCAAGTGGGTTGTTGAGCTATGTTGGGAGACTATAGCAATAATAGCTCCAGCAGGGAGAACTTTGATCTTTTGTTACGCTTGACTCGGGTAGAGGTAAGCGTAGACTTGAAACAGCAAGGGTCGAAGGTATTCTTGAAGGGTGTCTTCAAGAATCAAGGATGCTGGGGGCTTCCACAGCAACTTCTAGTAACAAGCGGTTACTTAGGGAGTTTCAAGGACAAGGGTTTAGACAAAGGAGCGCGCACTCAGGAGTAGCACGAAGACTCAGAGAGGTCCTGGTTCACAAGGGATAATCAAGTAGATTAAAGTTAGGGAAAAGTACAGGAAGTATCGTCTACTTAAATAGGTGGGGATGCAGCGCACAGACCAAGTGGTGTCCTTAGCAGAAGAACTAAGGCGGATATAAAGAGAGCGGGGCTGTGCGATAGAAGGGAAGAGGCTGCGTAACAGGTTACACAAGAACAAGAAAAGACATCCAAGAAAGGTATAAGGGAACGGACAACGGGACCATGCATAGCATGTAGTGAGGAAGCTATGTTTAGGTTGGAGGCGTTCCAAGGGAACGGTGCAAAGAAAGATAAGGAATACAGCGAGTCAGCAGATGAGCGAGTTGTAAGAAAAGAGAAAAAGGACAATCGTAACATTACCACCACATTAGCCCTGAGACCACGACGAAGGATTAGAAATACCCTGACTCAGACCCGCAGGGAGATCCCGTGATGTTGCTCCACCCAATGCTGTCAATGACGCCGTCGCTGCTAATATCCTCGTAGATGTCCAGGGTGTCCTGGTCGGAGATGGGGGAGCGGTTCCGGTTGCGAGGTTGGTAGGGCGGGGGTAGGGTGAATGAGAGCGGCGAGGGGGTGGAGCGGGGCATGGGGAGCGGCGAGAGGACCTGCAAGATCGACGAGAGGTTGTCGGAGAGGAGTCTGACGGAGACGGGGGAATGGGGCAACAGTGGAGGGGGCATCGATTCAGGTTATTACCCAGTTCCCAGCGATGACAGGAGGGGCATTGATAGACAGGGCATTGGTTGCGGTAGTGGCCAAGACAATGACAGGAATGACAGGCTTGGTGATAGTGGGGATGGGTGCATGGAAGGGGGACTTGCACGTTACCTCCAGTCCACCATGATTCGAGCCGTTGAAGAACACATTCTTCCTCGGATGCAATGGGGGAAGAGGAGGCTGAGATATTTGGAGAGGACGTGGTTTGGGTGGACAAGGTGGTGACAAAGGAGGAGGTGTCGGGGAGTTTCAGTGCAAAGGTTCCAGCATATACCTGTTGATGTCTTCTAAAAACTCCAACATACCTAGTTGGTACATCACCATGACCAAGGACCCTTCAACTTCGAGGTAGACTTCCTGGACGAGGCAGGAGAGGAGGGTCTGCTGGGGCGAGGGGGAGAGATTGGTAGACATGAGGCGAAGGTGGGAGTTTTTAAGATAAGCACATCGGAGGGCGTAAAGGGGGGAACCAATGTCTAGGAAGGAATCAATGGAGAGGGCGAAAGCGGGTGAACGGAGGTATTCAGAGAGTTTCTTAATATCACGGGCATCGGGAAAGTCGTCTCGGAGTGTATGGGCATAGAGGGGAATGGTTACTGAATGGATAGGAGTCGCCACTGTAGCCAGAGAGACAGGAGGGAAACTATCAGGCGCGGGGGAGGGAGAGCCCCAGCCTGCTTCAGGTCGAGTAGACGAAGGGTGAGAAGTATCATTGACAATAGAAGAAGAGAGGGATGAAGTGGTAGAAAGGGTGGTGGCATAGTTAGACATGGTGATGATGTTTCAACGAGAGGGAGACTGGGGAGAGAACGTGGAGGGGTGTAGGGTTTATAGGAGGACAGGGCGGACTTGGCATGTTTCAAGTCCCATTCTTGGACCCAAGAGTCTTCTTCAGCCAAATATCCTTTCCATCGGATCAGGAAGGGATGGGACGACGGGGTTCCGCGGTGGTGAATGATCTTCTCAACTTCATATTCTTCTTCCCCATTGATAAGGTCAGGGGGTGGCGCTGGGAAGTTCTGGCCATGGATTTCATTTTCGCAATAAGGAGATAAGAGAGAAGCATGGAAGACCGGGTGGATCTTCCAGGTCTTGGGCAGGTGGAGTTGATATATGATGGGGGATAAGACTTTCGTGATAGTGAACGGTCCTTCTCTCTTAGGGGCAAATTTCGGATTAATAATGAGGCGTTTTAGGTTTCTGGCTTCTAGCCATACTTTGTCCCCCTTGGCGAATGGTTTGAAGCCTCTATGAGAGTGGGAAGACATGACTTGTTGAGCCAATTCATGAGCGGTGAGGGCTTCGTTGTGGGCTGTGGAGAGAGTTCATAGGTGGGTTTCGACTGCGGGGATAGTGGTGTCAGAGATGAGAGAAGGGAGGGCACGGGGTTCGTATCCCATCATGAGATAGAATGGCGATTGGTTGGTGACGGAATGGGGGCGATGATTGTGTGCAAATTCTGCATGGGAGATAGATTCAGACCAAGATGCAGGGTTATTGCTGCAGAAGATTCGGAGATAGGTTTCAACTTCCTGATTCACTCGTTCGGTTTCACCGTCAGTCTGTGGGTGATAGGTGGTGGAGAGGGATAAGTCGTAGTGTAGGAGTTTTCCGAGTTCTCGAGCAAAGGCCGAGGTGAATTGGGGACCTCAGTCAGAGATGACTTTGTCAAAAAGTCTGAAGTGGAGGAAAACTTTGTGGAAGAAAAGGGAAGCAATTCCTCAGCGGTGATGGATTTCTTCGTTGGGCAAAGGATTACCCCCTTAGTAAGGCCATGGTCGACCACGACCAGAAGGGAATCGAAGCTGGCGGAGAGGGGAAGATCAGTGATGAGATCACAGGAAAGCTGCTGGAAGGGGCGAGATGCCACCGATTTGATGGGTGATAGCGGTGGTACGGTGGGGTGGGTGTTGGACTTGTTTTGCTGGCAGGTCGCACAGCCTTCGACGTAATGGCGGACAAAGGAGGCAAGGCATGGCCACCAAAATTCAGCAGTGACAAGCTGGCAGGTCTTAAGAAAGCCGGGGTGGCTGGCGGATTCGTGATCATGACAGCAGGCAAGGATGGCGTGGCGGAGGGAGTCATCGGCAGGAACATAAACACGGCCTTTGTAAGCGAGGATGCCTGCGTCCACCTGCCAGTCAGCAAGGCGAGAGCGGAACGGGAGGGGAATATCCTCATGCATGGATTGGAGCGCCTGCAGGACAAGGGGGTCGCCGGTAGAAGCCGATGCAATGCATTGGGAGAGAGCGGTGTCGATGAGATTGACGAAAAGGGATGGTGGGAGTAGGGTGACCCCGGCATTGTCGTCGTCTCCAGCGGGGAGCAGGTCGGGGCGGCGGGAGAGGGCATCAGGCCCGGCCAGTAGTTTACCGGGGACATGGATCATTTTGAGGTCGAAGTCGGCGAGGTCAATCAACCATTGTGCTTGCCGACAGTTAAGTGCCTGTGGTTGTCGGAAGTAGGTAAGATTCTTGTGATCCGTAAAGACTTGTACCTGGAAAGGGGAGCCATGAAGATAGTGTTGCCATGATTTCAGGGCACGGAGGACGGCAAGGAGTTTGCGATCATAAATGTCATAGTTTCGTTCTGCCGGGGAGAATGACTGGGAGAGGTAAGAGCAAGGGTGCCAGTCGCCATTGGAATCAGTTTGGAGCAGAATGGCGCCAGACGCATATTTCGAGGCATCCCAGGCCAATCCGACCATTTACACTGACTGGGAGCAGTTAATTTTCTCGGTGTTTGACACGACCTCATTGGATGCTGTCATCCATGATCCTCTACCTGGGATTGGCATCGGGATGGCCTCCAGTGATCCTAGGAGAAGGTGGGGAAGGTTGACCCACCTTGTCACTCTCATGTTGTTGTGGCCTGGGGTCCCACTCTTGCACTCCCAACAGCAACAGACGCCGGATATCTGGAGGTGGAGCAGAGGGTCCTGACATATTGCTTGCAGACATTGTATCAGTTCTTCAATCATCACCCAACTGTGCCACACCTTCCTCGTCTTTTGTAGCATCATCGTTATTCTGCAGACACTGCAGAATGATTCTTTTTGATTCCATGTGATGTAATAGTATGACAAAATTGTGTTCCTGCATTTTGTTGGTTCCTGTAAGTGCCTTGGCAATCACATCCTCGTAACATCATGTAGGTGTCATCTTGTCCTTGTTGTTTCCATCAGGCAATATATATATGAAGTTCTACAATGGTCAGTTCCTCCTTCTTTTTACCCACTTTTCACTCATGTCTTTTTCTCGCCCTAGAATCCCCTGCAAGTCTAGATTCTCCTCCCCTGTCAAGCTGCCAGCTGTCATCAAAGAGTCTACTTCCTCAACATATATTATTACTGATGATATGACTCAGAGGTATGGTTGGCTCAAGACACAGAAATCTTTTGTTCATCCTGTGTTCCATGTGGCTGGTCAGAGCTATGGTCAACATGGTTCAAACCTCCACTGTTCCTCTAGTGCGATGCTGGGCCCCCCTGATGATGACCCATCACTGCTGGCCAGTGACTCATTTTTTGTTCACTACAAGGATATGAGCACTCCTGCACCAGCTGCTCCTCAAAAGTCAGCAAGTAAGAAAGCTCATCAATGGGCCCAATGGTGAGATGATGTTATCCCTTCCTTGCTTGATCACTGCCTGTCCTATCTTGCATCTACCTAGCAACCAAACCATCCCCCCAAGCACTCTTGTTCCTGTGGCAACTCTCATGAAAACTCTATATTAGTTCCTTACTTTGATAGTATGTGCTGTCTTCACTTGGCATTCTTTGGGACTAATCTTTTTGCACTGCAGAGGTTCAGAATGTCAAACTATCTGTATGCAAATGTAGCCCTGCATCAACTCAACTTATTGCCTTGGGTCTCTTTCCCTCTGCCCCCCTGCTTCCCTCTCTGGCTGTTTCCATTTTTTTATTGGAGTTTAACTGAGAATGTTTGCTTCAACTTTCCCCCAATGTCACTGGATGGTGTGCAGCAGTGGAGGCCTTCCTGAAAACAAGGCCTTATGCATCTTCATCAATAGTATGTCAGCTTTGATTGTATGCTTTTCTATGAGTCATTTGCCCTCAGATTCAACTGCGTCATCACTATGCAAATGCCCTCCATTGGTATGGATATCTTCAGCAGATGGCATCCATGCGTGTGGATGAAGTTATCTCTCTCACGAGAGCTGAGACCTTCCCTGCTGATGCACCATCTGAGTATTTGAGGTCATGCTGTCCTCTTTGCTTTGGTCGTGATCATTGCCATGATGATTCATTCCTGTAGGTTTCCTTATGTATCCTGGTTGTTCAATATGTGGCTTGTCTAATCTTCCAAAAATGTTTAGAATGGACTGTATTGTATGCCTGGATGCATGTTTCACCCAGAAGAGATGGCATTCTCCTAGGAATGCTGAGCACCAACACCCAGCCTCAGTTTTTCTGTCTGAACAAGGTTCAGTATACTAAGGAAATGGTCTCAAGGCTTCATCATTCCAATAGACATCCCCTTGCTATTGATAACCTGCTTCAAGGCATGCAGGTGTCTTCTGCAATTCTTCAAGACTGCCATGATTCATTCAAAGCTGCTGATGAGCAAAGGGTGAAAGCCAGCACCCAGTTCTTTTCTGACACTGGATTGATGGCTCTGTTGTGCCACCATGACATAGTGTTGTGGATGGTCAATATCACCTCTGCTGGTGAAAGACAGTATTATGCCTTGGCTTTACTTTGGAAGCTCCTATCTAACCTTCCAAAGACAATGAAAGTGGACTGTCTATATTGTTGTTAATCCATTTCATATGGGTTAGAATATTATTAGCTTACATAAGCAGGCCTTATTTCGGCCTCAAAGTACTGTAGTTTTTCTTTAGTGACTACACTATAGTTTTCTACATATATGACATTGGCTGCCAGCTTCATCATAGCTGTGTTAAATGGAACTTCCTGGAGGAAGATCTTTCCAAAGTCCAGTTTGGAATTTCAGTCTTCCATGCCTTTGCCCATAACTGGGCTTGTCAACTGGTCTATCATCCAAGAAAGTGTCAAGATTTTGGTCTTTCTGATGGTGAAGGTTGTGAGAGGCTATGGAGTGAGCTGAAGAAGCTGATACCTTCACTGTGTGTCTCTGGAGTAGGTTCTTTAGTTGGCCTTGGTTGACATTGTTGACATTGTTGACCTTGTTCTATAGTATCATCAGTGCTTGTCTGTTCTTGATACTCAAGTGTTCTTTTTATGCCACAAGTCTTTGTCCAATTTTGGGGTGGAGATGGCCTGTAAATGGATGAAGTGTCAAAAGCAGCATTATTTGCAAGATAGAATGAATGCTAGGGCATTGAAGTGCCATATATGTGACCATCTTTGCCAAAGGAAGTTTGAATTTGACTATTTGGCATATGAATACCATCAGACAATCAATGGTGTATTCTGTTTTTGCTTTTCTGCCTGTATACTTATTACTCTTGGCAGACAAGAAACTTCATGCTCATACTCAATCTGCAATCAGTCATTGGGAGCCTGCGATTATATCATTTGTTTCCAAGTATAATGCTCTTTGTGAAAAGCTCAAACATCATATCACCCATGGGATAGCACCACAAAGTGCCCTCCCCCCTCTAAAGATTCCCAAGGAAAGACTATGGAGTTTAGATGTGGATGATGAAATTTGGCAAGATGTTGGTATAGAGGCTGCCAGTCGGCAAGGCGGGAACAGAATGGAAGGGGAATATCTTTGTGCATGGATTGAAGTGCCCGCAGCACGAGGGGGTTGCCAGTGGAAGCTGATCGGACGTGTTGGGAGAGGGCAGAGTCGATGAGGTTAACAAAGAGGGATGGAGGAAGCAAGGTAACCCCAGCGTTGTCGAGGTCATCTGGGGGGAGGAGGTCGGGTCAGCGGGACAGAGCGTCAGGCCCTTATGAGCACATGAATTCCATCCCTAACTGGCTTGGGAATGGGAAAGTCTGCGAAGAAATACAAGCCATGTTAGAGCTTAACCATTGTGAAGAAGAAGAGAGAAGGCTCAGAAGACAGAGGTCTGCAATGCAATGCTGGATGGAGAAGGAATGAAATGCAGTATTGAAAGCTTTGGAAGACACAGGTGAGTTTTTCCTAGATATCAAACAATGTAAGTATAAACAACATTTTATTAGAGAATAGTGCTATGCAACACCAACCGGAATTGCATAGAAACAAACTCCTGGAGCTGTGTGGTAATTGGCAGAGAGGTGTTCAAGACATCCCCCCCTTATCTAACATCTCAATGTCATGGGGGCCATCTATTCTTGATATAGCTGCTGTGAACTCTAATGCCTTCAAAGATCTAGCTGAAGATGATGATTCTAGCTCTTTGGAATCTGGCAATGATGATGAAGATGCTGAGGATGCTGAAGTAATTGACTTGCTAGAGGACTTTGGTATGTTGAATGCCACTGAAATCTGTGAAGATGGGGTGGAGAGGTCTTCTGATGTGGCAGATATATACATAGCTAGGAAAAGACACAGAGTAGAATAGTTAGATCATTACACTCTGCACAAATATGTATATATTATACCATACCATTCTGGTAGGAACTGCACTTAGAGAAGTTTACTGATGGAAATTCCATGACATTGGTGGGAGTTCCACTGCTACTATATGGGATTCTCATATAACCCTTGTGGAAGTCCCTTATGGCCCTTGTGGGAGTCCCTCTGGTCCTCCATGGGACTTCCATGCCCCTTGTGGGAATCCCGATCCTCGTGGGAGTCCCTCTGGTCCTCTCTGGGACTCCCATGACCCCTGTGGGAGTTCCACATGACCCTGATAGGAGTCCTCTGGTCCTCTCTAGGACTCCCTCATGATCTTGTGGGTGTCCCGGGAGTCCCTTTGATCCTCTGTGGGACTCCCATGCCTCTTGTGGGAATCCCTTGTGACCCTTGTGGAAATCCCTCTGGTCCTCCATGGGACTCCCATGCCCACTATGGGAGTCCCTCATAACTCTTGTGGGAGTCCCTCATAACCCTTGTGGGAGTCCCTCATAACCCTTGTGGGAGTCCCATACCGTCTCTGGGAGTCCCTCATGACCCTTGTGGAAGTCCCCCTGGTCCTCCATGGGACTCCCATGCCCCCTGTGGGAGTTCCTCATGATCCTCGTGGAAGTTCCACTGATTCTAGGATTTCCACTATAGTTCACTTGATGCCATGGGCAACTCTCATTATACTTGTGGACAATCTATTAATGCATCCAAAACAGCCACAGGCTTGACCTTGTTCAGCAAGTGATGTCTTAGGATTCTCAGCAAGATCCACCTTTTGCTTTGTGGGTATTCCATAGTTCTTGGTAAGAGTACCATTGGTATCTTATATTTCTCCAGTCTCTTTGAGTGGTACTTGTTGTGAAATTGCCATCTTGTGTGTAGATCCACTAATATTGGTGCATGTACAATTTACATCATAGCACAATTTCATATATTCTATGTCCATTCATAGATGTTTGCATAATCAACTAAGTTTCAAACAAATACAAACATTGCATTTGACTTATGGAATACATATTATATTACCATTTTTGAGGCTTATATAATCAGCATCAAAGTGGTTCAAATTGCTTTTTATGTAATCTCTTTTATGAGGGCATGGGAATCCCACAAGCATGACAAATCATGTTCAAAATTAAGTAAAATTCACTTTGGAAAAGGAATTTTTTTTTGGTTGTGGGAATCCCACAAGCATGACAAATCTTGTCCATATTAAGTAAAATTCACTTAGGAAATGGGCTTTTTTTTCAGGTTGTGGAATTCCCATAGGTCATTATGGGAATCCCACCAGTTAGATGACAACTTACATAATTGCTTGAAATGGCTAAATAATCATATTTCACACAGGGGGGCAATAGGGGTGAGGATGCCCTGCACATTCCCATATAAAAACAAGCTATTAGCTTGTCAAAAGTGGTTGCCTGAAGTGCAGGAGGGGTAAGTGATGTTTTCAATCACACAAAATGGATGGTGCTGATATGCTATGATTTGTTAAGGTCATGCAAACTCCTCATGGGAACTCCGGAAACTCTGGAGTTGGTCGGAGTTGGTTGGGACTTGGCCTTAGCTTATGTGCTATCTTGCTGTTAATTGGGTTCTGGAGAAGCAGAGCAGATCAGAGTAACTCAGAGATGTTGGTGATGTCGACAAGCTCAAGATAGACAACGACGACAAGAGTAATGCCGAAGTCCAAAGCCTAGATCGGATGAGGGGACAGACAGGGTTGGACAGAAAGGTGTACCAAGCTGCAGAAACACTGGGTCGGAGTAATCTACGAGGCAAGAGGAACAGATGTAGTACAGGATTAGAGGAACGAACATAGAGGGACTAAAGGAGATAGTACACTGGATACTAATGGTGATTTACCAAGTTTGGGGGTTTGGAGGTTTGGAGGTGTGGAGGTGTCCTGGAGGACTGGAGTTGAATGAGGTGAAATCATGGATATGACAGATTGCACACTGAAGATAATATTGTACATGGTCACAAAGATGGAAACCTATGTGTGTGAATGCTTCAACAGCCTCAAGATGGATAAGAAGGTGGATGAACTTGTTGTGAAGGCAGATGGAAAATTGATGGCAGGACCAAAGGGCAAGGCTGCATGGAAGAAGCTGTGGAAGATATATTCCAACATGAAGACAGAGGGTGCAAAGATGAAGGGGGCCAGGGGGGCTGTGTATGCCATCCATGAATGCATGGACAACAATTTCAAGCAACACCTGGGACTGTTGTCAAAAGTGGGAGTATTGTTCGCAAACCAGATGTCTTTCCAGTGGATGCACATGATGACAGAATATTTACAAGACATGATCAATGAACTCCTGAAGGTGGTTGCTACCATCAAGGAGTCTGCAGATGTTTCTCCAGGCATGGAGGACTAGGAGGTAATCAAATTGCTGAGATGGTGCATAAGCAAAGATTAAAGTGCTTAGGTATGTTGTTGGTATGGTTGGCAAGGGTGTGCACATGGTGATGGTACCATTCATGTTCAGGAGCATGTACACCCACATGGCAAACCACTTGGATGTCATTGATGACTCACTGAAGGAGGTATGACATCCCTTAATCTTGATCCTCCTACATGGTGCATTTTGGGTACCCTTGAAATGCACAGTATGGGGCCATGTGTGTACCACACATTTTGAAGGGTACCCAAAATGCATGGAACACACACAACTCTGTCATGTCTGTATCACACATTTAGAGACCCCCTCAAAATGCATGATATACAGAGTGTACAAACACATACTGATGATGGCTTGTATTCCAATAGTTCTCTTGCTGGTGGGAACCAATGATCAACATGGTTCCCATCATCAGACAGTACTGGATGTCTGGATTGGCCAGCACAGCAATGATACAGGCAATCCAATGTCATCCAGATATCCTGGAGAACCAGAGTCACAATGCAGTCCAAGATGTACGCATCTGCTCCATTTCATTTGTATATTCTGCTTCCATCACATACAACTATCTAGATGACATTTCTCATATGGAACGACTACCCCTCCTTTATCAACATGCATCTCCAGCTACTGCAGCATCCCCCCTTGCATTACCATACAAAAAGATTACTTGCTATATTTGGTGTCAACAGTGAGGGACAAATCATGAAAGACTTATGAGAGGCACATGGGGAAATGGCAGGTATTGCAGCAGATAAGAAGAAGACAATGACAATGACCAAGGGGAAGGGAAAAGAGAAAGCTGAAGGTAAGAAAAAGGGAAAGGGAAAGGGAAAGGGAAAGGGAAAGGGAAAGGGAAAGGGAAAGGGAAAGGGAAAGGGAAAGGGAAAGGGAAAGGGAAAGGGAAAGGGAAAGGGAAAGGGAAAGGCTGCATTTGATAAGAATGAAGAGATTCAGGATAATAACAATGCTTGGGTAGAAAGCAGCAAGGACAAAGATGGCAATGACAATGCAAAGGAAGAGAGAGCCCACATTAGACATGAGATGAAGATGAAGAATGGTGACCTCATTGCAAGGCATGCTGAATGGACAGAGGCGCTCACAGTCCTCATCGGGAGCAAGGCAGACAGGAGGGAAAAGAATGCACCAGTTTTGAACTTCAATAAATCACCCCCAAGTTTCCACAAATCCTGGAAGAAGATCTCCACATTGTTGAAGGACCACATAATCACAGCAATGTGTGAACTTGCCCTCATCAATTGAATAACATGGAAGTGGAAGAATATTTCCTCCCAGTTGTTCATATGTATCATGTGGTTGTTTGCAGCAGTGGCCATCATGTAATCAAGCTTCATCATCTCATATTGACATAAGATGATATTCTGTCAACCATACAGCAGTGTGACAATAATTCACATCCATGCCCAGGATGTTGTCAGCCCCATTTTGATGCCAAAGGATCCTGGCAACATGCACGCATATTGTCAAATGACATTCACAGACCTTGTGGGTTCAGCATCCCAGGAATCAAAGGCAGGTGAGGGTTTGGTGCTCACTGAGACAAGCCTCCCACCCCATGAAACCATCACATGGGCAGACAGGATCTATCCACTAGTGCCAGAGAACGGTTATGTTGCCCACATCATCAAGGACGAGCTCACCTGCCTCAGGTGAGAGAGGGCCCTTGGAGCCCAACAGTGCACTGTCCAGAAGGCAATTGATGCTATTCAGGACATGTGCATCACCTGGCATGATCCGGCAAGCACACACACACATGTGACAAACCCCCTTTCAACAAGGATGTTGCTTCCACCCTCCACACATTGGTCAAGGTTAGCAATGTAATCCATCCACTCATGAATGCTCACCTCATTTTTCTTTTCTTTTCTTTGCTTGCATTACATAGTGACTGTGACAGTGATGGACAAGTGACATTTACATGTGGTGAACTGTGATCAAGCTCACATGCATCAATCTGATACTTGGACTTGCTGCGATGAATATGACAGGTCATAGACTACTATGTATATAAGAGTAGATATCATGGCTTGTACTCCCCAGTTTTTCTTACTGGTGAAAAGACAAGGACTTAACCAAGTCAACTCCAAGTGGGAACTCTTCATATATTTGTGTAACTAAACAACACATCTTTTTAACTTCACAAGTTCTTTTTATTGTTTTACTATCTTCTGACACTGCAACTGGGGCTGAACAGTTTGGCCAACCATAATGACACCATGCACAATGGACAACTTTGAATTATCAAAATCTTTTTTCCAGAACAATAAGATCTTACTGCTAGCAAACAACATGTACATACCAATATGCTTTGCAAAGTGCAACCACCAACCCCAGGATCAAATCCTCAGATCTGTTGACCCCACATTGTCAGGCATTGAGCGAGTCTTCTATTGCACTCCTTTCCCAAGATGGAGCTGAAAGGCAACAATCCAGGAGTACCACTGTATGCTAGTCCACAAAGCTATTGTGATGCTGCATTGGTGAGACTGCCAATGTCTCCTGTATCCATGGGAGCTGGCAAGACTAGGCAAAGACTAGATTCCAAGAATACTATTGTACGAACATTATTGAATGTAACTACCCTACCAGGGCAGTTTACCTTGGTGACACCAGAAGTAGAAAATGATGATGAGGGTCCATGGACCATTGTGTATCCAAGGTCAAGGCATAGGTCTAGAGAGACTGTCTAGCGACAATAATTGATTATCCTGAGGCACTATACCCAGAAAACAGAGACATGTTAAGCATAATATGTCTATTGACTACAGATGGTTGAGAGAAGTGATCTCAAATGAGTCCACAGGTACCAAGGACACATATTATAAAGATACTCTGAGGGAGGTCGAATGAAACCTCTCCACAGAAGACAAATGAAAGATTCATTGACAAGTGCATGCTAAAAGCACCACATGCAAGATCTGCAGCTCTGAGACAACTGGGGGAAAAGTGCCCCACGATCTAAGGGCAAGGATGTTGATCCAAGGAATTGGGGAGACATTAGGAGGAGCATGACCATGCTGTCATGAATAAGTTGTGCTTTGAATGCAAAAAGCCAGGGCACTTTGTGAATGCTTGTCCCAATTGAAAGACTGTAGCTGGGGGTAGTGGCAATAAGCGCCCTGGAAAAGTGAGCAGCTATAGTGTGTGAATTGCTCATGACATCAAGATGCTTCAAGAGCCAGCTGATATGACAAAGTATCAATCACCTGCAATTGGGCTCTTGTGAGCTCATGATTGAGAGTTTCACAGTAGACAAACCTAGTGATCACCATCAACAAATGGGTGATCCCCTTGCATGGCAAGTAGAACACATACTTGTGATGAGCGCTCCATATCCTGGAGATAATACCATGGATCTAGAAACCTATCAGCAAGATCATTTCTCAGTATTTTGTGGAACCTCAACTCATCACATTATCTGGGATTGAGGGAAGTTTGAAGAGGACAGAGGAACAATAATTTGCTCTCACCAATTGAAGGATTGATCTCTCTATATTGGCAAGTGGTATGCCCAAGAAATGGCCTGAAAGGGTTATGGATCCAGCAACGACATACAGACACATCAACAACACTTGCTAGTAATGGGTAATGCATTAGCCATTCAAGTAGAGGAATACTTATGGCTGAGTTTGATCCTGACTGGTGTGGATCAGGGCAAATATATTGCTTCCACTGCATCACAAGTGACACTGATCATGAATGTGAATACCCAATTATTGATAGGGCTTTAGAGTTCAGAGTCAATGTTCCCTTGTACCTATTGATATGAGAACCATTCAATCTAATAGGATGATATAAGAAATGAGTAGCCCAGGCAAAACACAAGCTTGAAATTACCATAAACAGGCCATCTCTTGATGAAGATTTGCTGCCATAATGGCCTGGTATAGATGATATGACTACAGGTTATATTTGTCTCACACTGAATGTGATAAATATGCAACATCTAAGGGATGTTCCCAATGTCATGTGGGGAATCAGACCCTTCAGTGGTGAGGTCGTCACTGAGATCAATGGAATGCAGGTACAGTATCATTGGGAATGTATCTAGCATTGCAAAGGAACTTATCCATGACTCGGGGCTTCAAACGAATGATCCTGAAACCAGTTGTTGTTGTAGTAGAGGTGAATGGTCACCCAGCATGGGCAATGATCAACACAGGCTCATTGGCAGACTTGACATCTTACATGTGTGACTGACTGTGGAGTTCAGTGTGGTTAGTCACGCTACTAGCTAACTTTTCACAGAGCTCTGATAATGCCACAGTCATTGAAGAGTCATTGAATGGCAATCCCTTCATTGTCTCTCACCAGAAACACTAGTGATTATCATACAGACATGTTTATTACATGCCCTGCCATGCCCCTATCAGCCCTGTTGTCCCAGTGCAGTTACAAGGCATGTATTCTCTAGGTCACCCTCCCTTGTCAAGCCAAACTGTGGCACATCTGGGTTTTGCTCACCCCCCACAATCCCTGGAAAAGATAGTCTTGCTTACCCAGGACTTGCCTACCCTCTTGCTAAAACCTAATCCCTCAGCTACTCCATGCTGGGAGTTTTCGATGAGCAGCACCAATGATCTGGAGCTTTCTAGCAGGTGAAGCATGTGCACAAGCTGCCCTCCATTGCTACTCTTGGTAGCTATGATACATGTGCAGGCATGCTCTGCTATCTGACATGACTAACATACATACATAAATCAAGTGAACAACTACTGTTGTGTTACTTGCCCTATTTAATCCTTAAGATTTAATATGTGATGTTGTAGCCATTGAAACTGACAAGTACGGCTCATTACCATTATGTAACCCAACACCACAACTTCCAGCTTCTTACCAACAATCTCATATACTCTCTGGGCCCATTGTGCAGTCTCACATCATGACTGGTTTCACTTATTTTTGCATCCCCTAACACAGCTTTAGACTGCTCCAAAATGCTACCTCCACATTTCCCACAGCATGGTTTCATGTCACCATTGGTGTCCCATGTGACTTCAACACTTTGTATCCTCAGCCTGCAGTCTATCTGTTGCCCACAGTGCTATTTTACATTGCTGTCTGCTTTTCAATGCTTCTCCTTCCCATTGCAAGCCTGTTAGTCACTCTAAAACCCTCATTCTGTCCAAGCATATATAGCATTTTCCCTTCAAGGCCTTCATCTTAACACTAGTCTATAATCCAAGAACTCTGTGTGTTTCATGTTAATTACAATGATGAGCCATTGGTTTCACTCACATGAGCCACTAGGTGATTTCCCCTCCAGTGGACCAACAGCTCCCAAGGGAGCCCAGAGAAAGTACACAGTGGGCAGTCAAAGTGGCCCTCCTTTTCTCTGAGCCTCCAGCTTGTACCTGCACATTTTCTAAGCACTTGTCTTTCTTGTAAAATATATTACTAACCAAATATATAGAGCATTAGCCTTTCAGCTTCATTATGAATGACCTTGACATGCTGCTCCAATCTATGGCAGCTGTCATCTAGGTGTTTGAAGCAGTAGGGGCATACAGTTTTTGTGGACATACAGTGGCTCAAAAAAGTGTTCCAATGTTTGCATGCTTTTCACTAAAGTCAATAACTCCTAACCGCATCTAACCTGGGCCCTAACATATGAGTGTATGAAATGAAGCACCCACTCTTGGCATTCCATGGGTGCAAGAATCAAAGGATTTGGATAAGATCTGACAGTGTGGCAGCCATATCTAAATGACATATCATTGGGACACTTATGTATTTGACCCTGCATTTAACAATCATTATATCATATGTAACATAGGCATTTGACAGTTATTGATGGTTGCTATATTACCAAGCTGTGTAATTATGTAAGTG
>JBBPQL010000771.1:0-17501 GCA_038092515.1 Boletus subparvulus | reverse complement strand
AAGCATTTTACTCGGTACGCTTGCGTGAACTTGTTGCGTGGATACTGACGTGACGACTGTATCGGAAAGATATACACTGTGGTCCTGGTGTTCATAATACAGCGGCTCGCGATATTCGCTGCCATGTCCAAGCGACAGAAACTCACTGCTATACATGATATATGTGGCGCATGGAACGGAATCGGGGCTGCAATCCATACATTGTGGCAGCAAACCAAGGTCGTGTCCTCGCCATCGACAATACTCTTGATATTGGTGTATCTGAGCTGCATCTCCGGCCTGCACATTATCTCATCGTCGGTCATTCAATTTGAAGCATTCTACAATACTTTCACTAGTGTTGTTCCATCGACATTATCCTGGCCCGCTTCGTCCATCAATCTCACCAGCCTTGACTGGGCTAGTGTCACCCCTTTAACTTCATTGTGGCCTCTGCTACCAACTGCAAAAGGACTGACTGGTAACATGCTGTATGATGTGCCAACCTCTGATGATGCTTACACTGGGGCTGTTGTGAATACAACCACTATCAGTGCTGAGTGTGGTCTACTTTCGAATGCTTCAGTTGGCAATTGGAACAATTCATTGGATGCCTATTTTGTTGATGTCAGTGGACTTGGTGAAGTTGCACTGTTAGTGTTAGGTATGGATGCTGCCCCATATTTGTCATTACACTTCAAGTTATCATTCATACTAGGGCCAAACTTGGTGAACTTCATTTACCTGGATTCTGGGACTGAATCTGTAAGTTTTTCCAAACCCTTTTGTGTGAATATTTGCATAAGCTTTCCAGCCTTGTCTACTCTGCAACAACTATATTGGCTTCCATATTTCAGCTGGGATTGACTTGGGGAATTTGACTGGTCAAGCTATTCAGGTTGATGCTGATATTCCAATCATGACTTCAGGTAAGGTTAAAATTGAACACTTAATATGTTTTGACTTATGTTGTTGCAAAGCTACTAGCCTTGGTTCTGATGCTACTGTTCCAAGCACCTCTTTTTTTGTTGCATGCACCCTGAATGCAACAAATACTACTCTCTCACTGCCTATGCAGAATGGGCAAATGATACCAACTGAAGAATCTTCATCCAATGAATCTGCAACTTGGGGGATATGGTCACCAGGTTCAACTACAGAGCTGACACAGATGGTATTTGGACCTACCTATACTACATTCCATTTAGGCTAATCACCAATACTTAGTTCAACACTGCCCAGCAGGCCTTCAACATGTTCTCTTTAGCTTGTGTACAATCATCTCCTGGAAATCAGCAATGTGAATTCATGTCAGCAGCTGATATGTGAGTGTTGAATATGATATCAAATTGATGCAATCTTACCTTGGAAAATAGGTATATGAATAACCTTCTGGGAATTCCATGGGTCTTTGGGTCAGCTGCAACAGCAGAAGTACTGCCATCACCCTTGATTCTTGATTGCAAGCAATTTGAAGATGCTGTAGCAAACATGACTGCAGCATTTATATGGTTGGGTGTGTTAATAATGAATCTCAATACTCACTCTACTCACCATACATGAAAAATTGATAGCAAGCACATTTGACATAGGAGAGGGAATCCAGCAAACTCAAGGGATCAGCCCAATAACAAATTCTGTTCTTGAGCTTAGATTGAATGTATGATTCATACTCATTTTTTCTGTTCATTTTCTGATCTCAAGCATAGATAAACACAACACCAGTGAGTCTTCTCCAATGTGATGCATGATATTCTTCAACAACTTGAAGGTTGCCTTTGGCTTGATTGCTTCAATCATGCTCTTTGCCATCATAGCTTGGATGCTTCATGATTCACATCCAAGGATGTCCAAGACAACCATAACAAGTCCCAGCATTTTGGAACTGATGTGGATTTCTGCCCATTCTGCAACCTTGCAAGAATTTATGACAAGAACAGGCAAATCTATGTCAGACCAGTTGAGGATTGAGGGAATAAAGACTGAAGTTTGTCTTTTGAACCTGGACACTGGGCCAACTCAATGTCACTCTAATGAGGACAACAATCTCAACTCAAATATGAGATCTACAGTCTATTTTCCTAATTGGCAGCAATTCATTGCACAAGGTCAGTTTAGTATCTTTTACAGTGTATATCAGATGAATAATAGGAATTTAAATCATTTTTCTTCCAGGAAAATGCTCCTTGCATCTGTGGTGCTATGTTCTTCATGGCATGCTTTTTGCACTACATGTGATCCTTATCCTGCTCTTGATGCATCATCCAGAACATCATGTCATCATGTCAGTGTATAGCACTTGGGTGACCACAATATTGAGCATATACCTCCAAGCATTCTATGTTGTGAGTTTATGATCCTACTTGGTTTTGCAACTTGAATATATTAATCCACTTTTAAGCTATATACTGCAGCATTGGTATTTATTGTGCAACAGCTTGCAACATCAAAGCTTATTGCACAAAGGCACTATCTGACAACAGTCCATGATACTGCCAATGCATGGACTGGAATTGGGGCTGCAGTGTATGCATTTTTGCAAAAAATCCCACCATCATCTATCTGGGCAATGATTGGTGTGGTGATGTATCTGGCATGCATCTCTGTGATGCATATTACCTCCTCCACCATTATGCAGTTCATAGCTTTCAACAGCACTTCCAACATCTCTGTCCAAACACTGATAGCCTGGCCAAACAGCTCTGTTCTGTCAAACCCCTCCTGGATAATGGCAATTCAGACTATGCCACCAATCACTCTAATTAATGACCTCCAGACCAATGGTCTACTCAACAACACAATCTATGATATCCTTACCACTACCCAGCCCAGCTTTACAAATGCAACTGTGAATGCAACTTCCCTTCAAGCCAGTTGTGGGCTATTGTCAAATCTCTCCTACTACAACTCTACCAGCCCACCAGGACTTAACTTCTCTGTTGAGGGCCTTGGACAAGGAGCTTTCTCACTTCTAGCTAATGGTAAGTCACTTGATGTAATGTATGGAGTAATATGGTGGACTATAATTTCCACTAGTGGGAACATCTGGGACACAAGCTACTATTCCAAGTGCAGTGAATCAAATTGTCTCTCTACAATTTTTTGAAGATGTAATTTGGTCATGCCTTAAATCTGTTTAAAGGCTAACCCATATGCAGGCTCCCAACTGCCAAGCATGCAAAAAGTACCTGTTTTTTCTAATCACAGCTAATGTTGAAGTAGATGGATCTGTTCCTGCTGATACAATAAATCTGAGTTGCAACATTGCACAAGGTAAATGGTAAATGCTGAACTGACCCTATAGTGCTGATATCTAGCCTTTGTACATAGATGGTGGCCCTCCAGTAATGGCATATATTGCAGCATGTTCCTTATCACCACAAGCAGCATATGTCACCTTGGATCTTCAAACCAACACTCTTATTCCCAGCTTGACACAGACGAATTCACAATCTTGGAAGTTGTGGTCTTCACAAGTAGGACCTGGAACATCCCTAAATTTTACATCTGATGTAAGACAAAAGCTATTCTTGTATAATGATTAACTTGCAACAAATCTGTCCAGGCTAGTGGTCTAATTGGCAACACTGCATTTATAACCTGCCCTGTGAATGGGGAAATATGCTCAATGTCAGCCAAGTGTGTTTGTTCCATTATATTGGCCTTTTTAAAAAGATTGAGCTGCTGTTATGCACAGTGTATCACTCCCATCACAAAACAGTTCTCTGTATACACTTCCCCCAAACCAGTTGGAACAGACCATTGAGCAGTTGATAGCAGCCAAGATTTGGATGGGTATACCTCAGGCCCAATTGTCTACCCTTTTTTTCTAACCACTCTCATAGTTGGTCAACTTGGACCAAGCCAAGGAGGATTCCAGTTGGCGAATGGTCGAAGTCCAGTCACACAGGTTGTCACTGAATGGAGGTTGAATGTAAGCATTGTAATTAATTTTGTGAATCATTCTTTGATCAAGAGTAATTTGCACTAGATCAATACAGTTCCTGTGAGTATCACACCTATTCAATTATTGACAAAAATCTCATCTCCTTCAAGGTCGCATTTGCCTCGGGAGCATCACTGGTGCTCTTTGTACTGGTGTTTTTCTTTGTTGGAATGCCCCTGAGACATGCATACCCCCGTCCATCTATTGATGGTGTCAGCGTCCTGGAGACCTTGTGGGTTGCAGCACATTCCCGGACAATTGGCGAACACATGGCAGATGTCGAGGAGCCGTCATTGGACAACTTACGAAAGGCAGGCATGTTTACGATCCGTCTTGGAGACATTTACGCCTCTCGAGTCCTTGCACCTGACAGCGAGAGCGAGGCTTTCTTGGAATAAATCTTAATGATGAGTGGTGTGTTCTAACAACATGTCTGCAGCGGATGGTGCTAATTATCGCATTGCCGAAGGACACGGATACCTGTAAATCGCTCCTCAATGACTACTAGTATGAGCGATCGTAAAGACTCGGTACTATACCTATATCGCCAACATGATGCCATTACTTCCATATTTTTCTTGTCTTTCTCGTCATTCTAGTGGAGTAATCATGATGCCTCGAAGTTGGGGTGACGTAAATAGTTGTGTCGAATATGACTTTCTTGGCTTCAAGACCCATAATCGAATTCATGATGTCCGTCGTGTGACAGTTCGTGTCCATATGTTCAATTTCGCTAACGCGGTGTTTATTCCATTGGAAGTGTATAGAGACAATCATGGCATGACGAATAACGGGGCGGTGTTCCGTTCAGCACAATCCCGGCAAGTTCCCGAAGTGCCATTTCCTGGCGTTCAAACCCCACCTCGATATCATTAGTGATGCTTCAAATTACCACAGACGTATCGAGCACCCACAATACCATGCAGAACTTCAAGATACATTCCGACCTGTTCTTCGACAACGGAGACACCGTCGTATCCGCCCAAAGTCCGGGTAGCGAGGCTATTTCCCTGTTCTAATTGCGCCGCAAGGTGCTCGCGACGCGTGTCAAAGCTCGTTCCGGCGTACTTACGCTGCCAGTGGAAACTCCAGGCAGGGTAGACGCGAACGAGTACTTTGAAGAAACCCCCGTCGTCCAACCACTCGACGATCCCGCGGACCTCTGTGTATTGTGCACAGGCTTGGAACATGGCTGCGGTGAAACCGGTGAATCGGACGATACCCTCGCAGAGCTTTCGCGATGGGACCACAGCACTGCGTATGTGGATGTGTGATGCATGTCCGCGCTCGAAGGTGCCTATCTCACTTGGTAATGTCAGGAGGATTAGTTCGGCGAAATCAGGGACACGACATCGAAACTCCAATAGAGGGCATTCGAGCTTTGAGGAACGTTTGGTTAGAAACCGCACAAGATAAAATATACTCTGAACCTTCAGGCTCCACTTATAAGGTAAAATTCCGTACTCCTGCATCTGGGTTTCGCAATTGACAAACGGGTTGGTGGAAGAGTGTAGTCTGGTGACCGGACCGTACTATGAGGCAAGCCGTCGCAGTCACCAGACTAGGAGGAGTGCCCGCGCCAGGAAATAGAGTCACGTCAACACCGCTCACCCGGAAACTGATTCACACGCCTAGCTCATACCCCCTCTGAATGATTTGTGCGCACACAGAAGACGGCAGCCCACTCGTACTTGAATAGTCTGTAATGTCCGTTTGTGTCGAGTACTGGCATTGAAAAAATCCAGGCCTCCCCTAAGCTTCGGTATCAAGGACGCGAAGTTGCTGTTGGGATCGTCCCGAACCATGCTGCCGCAAGGGTCTAACTTCCCGTTGGAATACTTCGCGACCGACGCCAAAAGTGCCTTGCATTCAGCTATGGTAAGCTTTCTTGATCTTTGCGACAGGGCAGCATCGTTGACTAGTTTGCGTTCCCGAGGTATAGTTCTCTTCAAATAGTCGCAATGACTAGAGAGAGGGTTGAAGCGGATCAAAGTTAAAGAGTCTAGTGTCAGGACTCAGCACTGTTGAATGCTTCCAAGTGTCTAGTTTGTCTCTCCCGGCAAGACTCCGCGCACCGCATTCTTGAAATTTTCAAAAAAGTCGCGGTTCTCATGCATATCCCAGCACCTTTTCTTTCTCCACCATCGACACTTATAGCAAGGTGCGGATAGTTATACTACTCCTGCCCGGTGGCACAAAAGTTAGGATTCTCTTTGTCTTACCTTTGTCTTGCTCCAGGCGACGTCATTGACACGGACACTCTTAAAGCCCCGTCGCACGAAAAGCCATAGACGCCAACCAAACCTTGAACCACCATTATCCCTCTCATTCTAACTTCAGAACGACACCATGCACGGATTCACCCGTACGGTATACGACGTCGGGTACAAATACAGCATGGTCTATCCACCAGGCTGGAAACAAGGCGATCCGCGCCAGCCAGTGGTCCACAAAGAACCCTGCGTACCTGGGCCCACCAACCCACGCATCGCAGAGAGCAACTTCTTCGAGCTACGGCCTTACCCCGAGCGCATCGGTCTCACCGATCGGCAACCCCGCAGCATCGCCGCACCCCCAAGCCACCCTGTCGGTGCCTGCAGTGGTGCGGGGCAGGGATCGCCGGAAGGAGTCCAGCGCGCGCAAAAGACTGCATGGTCACATTCGCTGAAGGTGTATTTGGCGCAGACGTGGCTGCCAAAGTATGTGCTCGGCGAGCAGGTCGACCCGTTAGTGCGGTACGAATGGCCGTTTTTCCGGGGGCTCGTGCGGGTCCCTCGCACGCGAAAGCTCTACTTGGTTCAACGTATCTATCACTGGGACTTTCTTCGTGTCATCGTTTCGTGTGCGTACCCACGTATCCTCGCTGACATGATCATTTCGTTCTCAAAAGAATGACATATGTAGTGAAGGAAGAGTTGAGTGAAATGCGGCTCACCTCGGCGCTCGCTGAACAGGGGAAGCTCGCCGACTTGACCCTGCCCGACACCGCTTGTTGTGTCCTGGACGAGCACGACGCGCAGTTCCTCGACAGCTGCCGCCTCAACGCCCCGTCGGACGTGACGAAACTCGTGCAAGCATACCCCCTGCGCACCATCATTAAAGTCATAAAGCTCTTTTTCAGTATCCCCGACGACCACGAGTTGTGCGCGCTCTTGAAATTCAACGACGTGAATCACCTGTGTCCCGTTGGGAATGCGGGTTTGTTCGACTTGATTGCTCTGGTCAGTTGTTCGTGTTTTCCAGTTTTGCAAAGCGAGGGCGCTGATGAGGTGGATGGCAGCCGGGGAGCCGACCAGACGAACTGTCACTCCTGATCGTGGTCGTTCCCCCGTGGGATATCAAGTACGACGACCTCGAATTGTTTGCTTGTGCGGGCGTCGTAAGTGTCTCGTATCCATGCATTCTTGACCTGTCGGTTGAATTGACGATAGCCACATGAGGATCTCAATCTGATCGCCAGCGCGTCTGGGTCTCCCTTTCCGTCCGACACTTTATGGGTCGTTGTGAGTTTACGACACATTCATGTTCATCGTTTACCCGTGCGCCAACCGTGCACCTTAGATATGGGACATGTGTCTGAAACACAACTGTCGCTACTTTGTCTTGACCACCTACGAAGAGTGGGTATTCGGAAACTTGAGTCCCGGTGGGTTCAACCACTGTATGCCGTCTTCTTCCTGTCGTTGATCCCTCCTCGTTCGTACTTTGTATTTTGACAGACATGCACCGCGCGAAGGTGACGACTCACCTCCGTGCGCCTATTTTCCCAAGACATATGTCCGTCTCTGCCAGAGACGTCGCCCAGCCGTGTTTCCCAGTCCCAAACGTGTTCGAGTTACTGTTATTGTGGATCCTTGCTGCGGGGAATGACGATCATACGTGGTGGCCGCAGCCGCCTGACATGCCAGCCCCTGTTAAGCCCAGCGAGCTGTCGATCTTGGATGGGGGTTGGATTAGTCTGGAGACGGGGTTGTAATTTGTAACGCCTTGCGTCGTCGGTTGCCGTCTCTGTCTGATGTATGTGTGGTATTCCGCGTGTTTTACATGTGTATTACGATGATGAATTTTTTGCCAAGGAGTATGGAATCGGATCACACGGAAGCGTTTCCGAATCAGCCACAAGAACCGGAAGTCCATCTCTTCTCCAATACACAGTTCCGTTTGTCCACAACACCTAGATCTCACTTCTACTGGGACTATCCGGATCCAGACTCGGAATACTCCCTGCGTCCTGCAGAATCGGTGCGCTACTGCACGACATTTCTGTAACTTTGGCCGGTCGATCGATCGTATTTAAATGGGGACACTATAAATATGATCTTGCCGCTTTTACTGTTAAACCCTCCCTTTATTCTTAATCTCGGATACTTCTATCGATGCACACTCAGGTACCAGGAGCCTGAGTGTCGTACGATTCAACATGCGACCATTAGTTGCGGATAATCCAAGAGAATCTCATATGTGCTGACGAAGAGGTGAGACATGAACTCAGATGGCAGAAATTTTGATCCCTTCCTTGGGCAGGAACATCCAGGGACCAGAATGGCACCCCCAGAGGCCAACGGCGAAAATGAACAACGACCAACAACTACTTTACCCAACTGTATGCAGAGTCCTCTCATTGGCGTGCAAGAACGATCCTGAAAGGTATCTTGCAGCATGACTCTGCGAATATGATGGATGTGTTACAAGTATGGGACTGTATGGGACCACGGTGCTAATAGTAGCCTGAGTGCGACTCGGACATGCTTCGAATCGAAGAATCTATCATTGGCGGAGATACTATGGCCCTCTTCAAAGAAGGCTCTCAGTTGGACCCCATGATGCCCTCTTCTTTCCTCGGGTTTTGCGGACGGAATATCAGAATATCGACACAGAGCTATGCCATTACAGATGGGCGATGTCACGGTCTGCCAGTTGTCTGTCCGAGTCGTACTAATCAGGATGGGCGCTTCGCATGAGCCACAATGCTTAGACTTGCGACCAGTCTGCGTACTTAAGCTCACTTGACATGTCTCATATGAACAATCAGTATGAGAAGTGAGCGCTTGAGCTTGCGAACGTAGCAGATCGGAGTTTGAAATGAACGGATGTTCGAGCCTACCTACACCGCACAAGACCTGAGCCCGTCCGCCTCCGCAATATATATGTCGCGAGATGCATCCAATTATTCCACCGCAACCGCCCAAGCCTCCGTCACCACACCGGGACCAACGCTTGGCCCGCATCTGCGTGAGTGTATAAAGCCACCTCTCTATCTGATTCGGAGACATGTCTTCGTATACTCCCATCACCGACCTATGGCTCGAGAGATCACGTCTCGCCGGCATGGTGCTCGCGGCAGTGTCATATGGTGAGTGCCCATCCGTCCGCCATTCGCCCCATGCAGATACCGAACGCCACTACTAGGCATCTTCTTTCTCTTGACCCTCCAGGCGACTGCTGCTCTCACTCGGAGACCACACCATGATGGTCAGACTGCCAGTGCTCGTCACCGGTGGATGCTCCTTGGCTACGTCTGGATCACCTTTGTCCTCGCAACGATCGGATTTGCGGGAAATGCCCGGTATACACAAATGATATGGATCGACCTGCGAGATGCGCCCGGTGGGCCGGCTGCGTTGATCCTCGAGGAAACGAATTACTGGATCAACATGATGGCGTTGACTTGGTATGTCCTCGGCGTGTTCGCGGACAGATATGGTCACTAATGTCGCATGCTATAGTTACTACATCATGGAATGGTTCATGCAAGCCTTGTTGGTTCGTGCGCTCTCGATCCTTCTGGTACACCTCTCATTCTCATCTCTGCTTGATAGCTTTACCGCTGTTTCGTCCTTTGGGCCTGGCAGAAGCGTGTCGTCATACCCATGACCACAATCTTTGTAACCATGGTCGGTACGTATCCATCCCCTTCCCCCTTTGCCGATGCATTAAGTAAATTGATATACATCACAGCCATGTCCATTCTCGTCCTCGCCGAGGCTAGCGGTGCCGTCTTTTACAATATCAACACCCAACTCGCCTATCTCTGCTTCCAAATCGGACTGACCCTCATCTACACGCTCCTCGTCGCCTGTCGTCTCCTCGCCCTCCGAAAGAAAACGCTCGGGTCGGAAGACGTCTCTCCGTACGGGTCTACGGCCGCCCTGGTCGTCGAATCCGCCACACTGTACGCTCCAGTCGGCATCATCTTCATCGTTGCCTTTGCGGTGCACTCGGACGTGACGAATCTCGTCTTTTTGTCCGTCAGCCACGTTCAGGTGAGCATATAGTCCCGTTGGACGGGGTGTCGTCTGTCGTCTTTTTTTCGTTTTCGTATGGTTGACCTGACCTGATCGAACGCGACCTAGGGCATCGCACAGTTGTTGATCATCGTTCGCATTGCGAGAGGCAAACAGGTATTGTCGTTTTGATACCAACGCAATGGAGCGGAGCGGGCTGAGAGCAGCAGGAGAGAAGTCGGAGTGTCGGGAGATGCCGCAATGGCACAAGAGAGTAGGGTTGTGTCGTTTCCACAATTCGAGAAGTCAAGCAGGGCGTCAGCCCGGATTTCTTTCAGATCTCATCCTATCCTCGTCAGTCCAGCGGCTAGTATAAATCTTTAGTCGTCTTTTTTTTTTGCGTGCGATATGCAGTGCGACTGGAGTTGAGCGGCTTGGGCCCGCGAGAAAAACGTACGCGTGTATTTCCCATCGGGGCCAACCGCACCACACTCGATGAAGTTCCGCAAAAACTTACGCTTGGCGACATGAGTGCTGGATGGCATATCCTGTCTGGTTGGCCACAGTCCGGCGGCCAGATCCGACATGCCCGACAGCGGATGGTCTGGCCATCTCGTTTTGATGTCTGGTGTAGTATTACTGCGTACCGCATGTGCACCCAGTCCCACAGGTCCCAGTCTGGTATCCACTGGCAAGTACGACGAGGTAGGCATAATTAACTGGGGGTCCCTGAGTCGGACCCTGACAACCTGATCGCTTGTTCTCTTGTGCATGCTCCGCCGCGAGACATACCAAAAGACGCCGTCGATCATTTGGTTACCAAGGCGTCGAAGACAAAAACTTGGGAATTTTAATGCAGTAAAGGGGCTCGGGGCGCCGCGCCCACACGAATTTCCGGAAACACAGTGTTGAATTCTTCCATAGGAACGTCCCGGTGGGACGACCGATCGTATGAAATGGTTACAATTCAATGTTACCATTGGACGGAGGATCGACCCTAAACGAAGAGGATAAGAAAATGCACTAGTACTATGGCTACACAATGTGTCTAACGTACACGTCGCCGTCTAAGAGGGGAAGCTCCAGGCAGGACTCGTGTGCGAGCGTCGAGCCCGACGAGTCATGCATCCCCTCGCCAATCCCCCATTATAAGTATTTACATCTGCACCTCATCTAGAGGTACAGCGTCAGCTGCGTGAGGGAATCGACCCCCGGGAGAGAGAGAAAAGAGAGGGCGCGGCGCCGTTGGGCATCACGATTAGTGAGAGGTGCGGTAACGGCGTCTGTGCCTCCGCTTCCCGTCCACGATGACGCGTGCTTCAAGGAGGGCCCGCTTGCGGCTCATGCACGACCCTCCGGTGGAGGTAGGTGAGGGGGTCGCGGAGGGAGCTGACGAAGGCGGGGTGCCTCCGACATTCACAGGCGCAGAAGGCGTTGAAGTAGACGAGGGGGACACGGAAGAAGCAGAGGGAGACGCGGCCGAAGGAGAAGGCGCAGCGGGGGCGGAGGAAGATCCCGAGCCAGACGAGGTCCCATTGCTAGAACCACCCGAGGCGAACGAAGCGACGGGCGGGCCGGGGAAAGTGTAGGTGAAACCAGGGTTGTAGACCTGGGAGGACCGTCAATGACGTGGGCGAAACGCGTCCAGTAGTTGACTTACGTTGGGGACTAAGATACCGGGATCGGTATCCGAGTAGCCACCTGGGAAGGTGACTTCTTCGCCGCTCGTGGGCTGGCCGGTTTGAGAGCCACCGACGGACAGTTGAATGCAGGCTGGGTAAAACTCTGCACCGCCTTCGGTCATGGCCAGTTGGAGCGCAATGAGTTCAGAGCGAAGCAAGTAGTTGCCTGGAGCAAGGGTACTGGGGATGGTGACCGTCGCTGGAGACCCGGACTCTGCTGTGTGTTAGCGCTGTTCTCGGCCCAAGGTAAATGACATACGAAGTTGTGCTTGATACCAGGTTGTGCTGCCAGATTCGTAACCTTGCTCTGAAATCTTGAACCACTGGGCAGCGCTCGAGTTGAAAGTTGCACAGGAACCCTGGCACTGGGCCATGTAGTGCATGATCGGACCCGTGTTGTGCGGCCACTGCGAATAGCTGAGTACGCGTCCTCGGCATGTCATGAAGAGGGGGAATCACTCACGGGGGAGACACCGGTGGTACCACCGACCCAGTAAACCTCAACGGTGCTGCCGGGGTTGGCGTTGGCAACGTCTGCAGCCAGCTGGGCGCTCGCGCCACAGTTTATGTCGGGGTTGGTGGCACCTTTGACGGGACTGTTTGTGTTGACCTGACGAATGACAGAGCTGATCGTTGGAGTGGTTCCAACAGCATTGCCCTGGTAGACTGTGCCGTCGATGGTGACCTTGTTGACATAACCGTGGGCGGACACCAGAGCAGGAAGGAGGAGAGAGAGAAGGGTGGAGGTGATCATGATTAGATTTGGGATCGCTCAACCCGCGCAGCGAGGTGAGGTGACGAAGGTGAATAAAAAGAATGCAAGAACCCGAGACGGGGGCCGGTTGCAAGGACAGACGTTAAAGAGAGGACGGCCTGGAAGGAGAAGATGGAGAACCAGAGGACGGACGAGGAATGCATTGTCTTATATGTGGTCGATCCGAACAATGAAAGTTCTTTGCTGAGAGGGTGGAGCTAATTTGCCTATTGTTGACTTGGCGACGACCACAATAACGACTCACTATTTTCGTCACTATGGCCATTGTGCCGAGCCCACGATATTAATGCCGCGGTGTCGCAATTATGAAAGAGAAAGCTGATTGCAGAACAGGCTCCTTCCCACCACTGGGGGAGAGTACGAGGGGCTAAGCGTAGTGGAATTTTCCGAATGGTTGTGACGAAATTGAAACCCAGAACAGCCTCCTGATGCTCCTTCTAGTGGTTCCAATGACAAACTAGATGAGGATTGGCACACAATCTCGCCTTTGATACAGAAACTTTGGGAGGCAGAACGACCGACACTACTACGCGCGCAGGATCCGACACATCTGTTCCACGCGATGCATCTCGAACCACATGGGACGCTCACCTCATTGTGCAATTTATCTCAGGCTCCATCCTCACCGGTCGTATAACTTTCGGGCCATTCTTTCAAGCTGAATAAGGTGCCAGCCACGAGGGGCGGGAGATCTGGGAAGATCTGCTGAATGCATCGTATGGCTCGGAAGCGAGGTACAGGTCGAACTCGCATAACCTTCGGAGGATGGTGGCTCCAGGAATGTCATGGCCTGGACGAATCGGTGTAACAATCCGCGGTGAGTCAATTCCCTTGTGACCATTATGTAGGGTCAACGTCGATGAGACGCCCCGAGGCTGCTTTGTTAATATCGAATTGATTGCGTTTCACCCATGTTTTTGCACCTGTCCTTTGAGCATTCCATTTTCCCATCGATGATCTTTGATCGGTCCACCATGATCCGCCTTGTCGATTTCAGAAGCAAGGGTCGCCGTCCTCTTTATTCTTTCTCTTGCGCCATTGATATTTCATGTCTGCCTGTCGGTATGTAAGACAAAGGTCTTTCCCGTTCATGCTCAGATCGTTTCCGACCGTTTCGACTCAAAGTAAGTCGCCGTCAGTAAGGTAGCTGCGTGACAATCCGGTAACCTTTGATTATTCATTCCCGGTATCAACCTTTGCATGCACAACGCCGTCTTTGTTCTGCATCATGACTCTTGGAGCAACTCCGTGTTTCCTTTTTACTCTCCGTACTGCAAAAGATCTTTTCCATTAACAATAACCGCTCCAGAAGTGTGTTAACCCGCCGGTGTTATTCATATCATCGGAGCATGAGGCACTCACCCTGCCTCGAGGCAGACGAAATGCACATTTACCAATCAGGTGCGGTTAAATGCCGCATCATGCTGATTCGTCGCCTTTTTGTAGTGGGCCGCGCTGTGCGGCATCCGCCCCACATCCATGCGCAAACCAATGCAAGGGCTATAAGTAGATCCGCCCCTTCTTTACCTCATCGTCGTCTGAAACTACTCTCCTACTACGTTCTCCTCCCCCCTGTTTATTTGTCTACCTCCTTAAGCGGCCCGTTGAGCGAGCCCATCACACTCGCTGCGCCCCACTGTTGCTGCCTCCACTCAAGATGACACACTTTCTCTGTGTCCTCTTTGTCGTGGGTCTATTGCCTTTCCTCGTCTCAGCCCATGGGTATATTGGGTCCGTGACCATCGATGGTCAATCATATTCCGGTAATCAACCAGGTGGTACTACGAACCCGAGTATCATCAGACAGGTCAGTCCTCGCACTTAAATTGCTGTACTCTGTGTTTGACATCGTTCGTGGAGTAGGTGTCAACGATCGACCCCGTCAAAGGCGCGACTAATCCATCCCTCAACTGTGGCATGAATGCGACCCTAGCTGCAAACGTTGCCAACGCCAATCCAGGAAGCCAGATCTCCGTTCACTGGGTCGGTGGTTCTACCGGTGGTTCGAATGTGTGTCCTCGACTGTTCTACCCTTTCTGTGGAGGCTTAGTTGTCTTGACAGTGGCCTCACGACGTTGGGCCTATCATGCATTACATGACGCAATGTAGTGGCTCATGTTCGTCCTATGATTCTACCAATGCCGAGTGGTTCAAGATCTCGGAGCTTGGTATTCAACCGGATAACACTACCTGGTATATGCTCAACATCAGTGCGTCACCTTATAAATTAATGTCTCCGCACTGACCTTTACCTGGATCTGGGTATTACAGTGGAGGGCATGCCTGCAAACGTGACCATTCCTTCCAACATTGCTCCTGGTAACTACCTCCTCCGCTCCGAGCTCATCTCCCTCCAGCTTGCCGTGTCGATTGGCGGCGCGGAGTTTTACCCAGGCTGCATCCAACTCAGCATTGGAGGCTCAGGCACTGGTGCGGCAACGAGCAGCGAAGAATGTACGCTTCCCGGCTGCTATTCAGACACTGACCCCGGGATCTATGACCCCAACGTGAGTCTTTCGTTCTATTTCCGTGAACGAGATTTGAGAGCAAGTGATAGATTTACAACCCACCATTGACTTATACCTTCCCTGGTCTCCCTGTGGCTGCCTTCGTTGGTAGTGGTGGAAGCCAAGGTGGCACTCAACCCTCTGGTTCTGCTGGTGGTACTTCTGCCACACCGACAACCGGGTCGCCCTCATCCACACCTTCGGCTTCCAGTGGTAAGTTTCATCCTTCCACTTGATTCCAGTCTAGCTCTTCTCGCCTTTTTTCCGTGTTTTTCCTTACCATATGTGACAGTGCCCGCTAACGCTTCGTCTCTTTCTCCTTCCCCAACGGCCACCATTGCGCCGACAATCACTCCTTCTGCAACCCCATCGGGAAATTCGACTGCTTCTGATCTAGGGGCATCCTGCTACTTGACGGCTCGCTCCACCGAAGAGTTACTCGCTAAGCGTGGAAACTCGAAGAAGGAGATACACAAGCGCCGTCTCGTTCGACGCGGCACCTAGTGTCCCACTTCTGATGCATGGCGTATGATCGGAGCGTTTCCTCAGCGTGGGCAGCGGCGAGGCAGACGGTGTGTGGCAGCTCTCAAGTCCTGTGGATTGTAATGGCTCGATGCCATTGCCGAGGTCGGCAAGGTGAATCGGTCGTGCTCAAGTGGGGCCAGTCCCCACAAGCTGGACTGGCACCGTCCCCGACGATGAACACCATTTCGCGCCAGTCGCGAGGTGCGCTGCATATATGCCATCATGATCCCTCCGCTTCCTTGCTCCCCAACAAAGGCGAATCGCTTGGTCACCCCGCGTTACAGTTCCTTTTTACTTGGTCGCTCGTTCATCGTTACCACTAACTTATGTGCTTCTCTCCACTCGCTTTTTGATCTCGCTCGTGTTGTATACCACTCTTTTGTAGATGTCTTGCTCTGTCTTTGCCTCACTGTCACTGTGTATGTGTGCTTAGAAATTGTATCTGTATTGATGTTGTGACCGGAGTCGTTCTGAACTGACGAATAATCAGGAAGTTGGTTCCTCGACGATGGCATAGTTTGTCTCCCACGTCCATGATGAATCCCGTGCGTTATTTGATACCGCGGCATCGTGGCACTACCACCATGGCGCTCTTTCTTGCAGTCGGCGTTGGGTTGGAACTTGGTCGCCTGGACGCTGGTATCACGCCCCCACATTCCCTGGCGGCACTTCACATGGACACTTGAACAAAGGCAACCTTACATATCACCCCGCAGCTCTCGACGTTTATCGAAAAACCGTTGGCGCTTGAAACATCACTGGGCTCCTGTCGTTCAAAAAATATGGAAAGCCGAGTTACAGGAAGCGACACGCGATTGAAATATCTGAGGCGGGCCTTTGAGCGCTCGAGCTACGAGAGCAATGGTCGTACAACAACATCCGTATGCCCCAGTTCCCCCTGCTCCCGCGCGCACAGACTGACCGGGTGACGATCCGTCTAGGTGTACATGGTTGTCGCCCTCATTATCGCGACGTACGCTGCTCAATCGTACCCGTCTTTTATGGAAGAACGCATTTTTTGCACTGCGGAGAATGACGTCTTCGACGTTTTCCCCTACCAATGCCGAGGGAGTGCTTCACTGAAGACACGTCTTCTTTGTGATGCGTGGTACAGGAGGGGTCTTATCGAATGCCGTTGATATAGTTGGTCTTTGCATTCCGCTTTCTATGGACCTTGTGCTCACCCAGATGCATGTTGCAGGCCAAGTGGATCTCGACGTGGATTGGTGAGGGTGTTCACGACAATCAAACTATTATCCCGTCTCTTGCTCTGTTTTTTCCACCGACCACCCCTTTGATCCGGAACACTCGAATCGTCGGATACGGCATGGGTCGATCCCGTAACTCATACCGCGGACACGGCGTGAGAGCTGGATACCTTGGTCTCTCATGTCCGGTGGCTACTAGCACTTCAGGTGGTCTATCACTCGGGAGCTCATCCTGGACTTACTGCACTCGTCTCGTTCCTACCGAGTGATGATATTGGTGCAACTTCATTCGAAAATGATAAAAGTAAAGCTGAGCCACTGATTTTGAGCCGCATCCTCGAGTCGACTTTGCATCTGACTAGCTCCTGGTCCAGTTCCCCCCTCTTGCAACGATACGACGGAGCCCAACTCCAACGCTGAGAACGCCACGTTATCTTTGGACGCCTTTATTGGGACTTACGCTAATCCTGGTTACGGATCGTTTTCGCTGTATAGCCCGTCTAACGCAACCTCATACTGTGCCAAGACCCAATCAAATTTCTCCATCGTAGATAGCGTACACGGGGATCTACTCGCAGAACGACCTCGCGTGTGGTCTTCGCACGTTCGCAACTTCGCGTGCGACACCAGCAGGGTTCCTTTGAAATGTGCTTCA
>JBBPQL010000770.1:0-17519 GCA_038092515.1 Boletus subparvulus | reverse complement strand
TGGACCTACCTTCAAGATCAGCATGTCAGTGCGGATCTCCAATAAAGTTCCTCCTGCGCACCACAGACCAAAAACAATGGTTTCTACATTTGTGATGAATTTCCGGGCAAGGACGTTTTCGAGTTTCCTTCCCCTTTCAGCTTTCGAGATTCTATTCCTGTCTAGAATACAAAAAAAAAATAGAATCTATATAATGGAGACTTGGAGATCAGTTGGTCAACGAATGGCCAAGAAAACTTCCCCCGTCTCTGTGCCAGCGTGGCTTACTCATAGACTCGCGAACGTGATGAAAACCGACATTCGGTACGAGGCGTCCTTATATGGACCATTGAGTGGTTACTTTGACGTATTTTTTCCCAAATCAAATCAATTCCTTGTCAAACCACAGTCCCATATCCTCCCGGGAGTTCCTATGCCCCCCCAGAGCTCAGAGGAAGCTATCGAGCTGTTTCTTCCATACCATGAAACAGTGGACGAGGGAGAGGCTGCCAATGTGGGGGGGCCAGGCACGAGCTCGGATGTAGCAATACGGTCTGAGGGGTCGGGTGATGTGGAAAAGGTGAGTGGGCCTTGGTGAACGAAGGAAAGTGCATACTGATTGGCCGGTGACCAGGGAAAAGGAAAGGCCCAGGAGCGCGAACTTGTGACAGACTCGGGCTCGGATGTAGAAATGCAGCCTGAGGGGTCAGGTGATGTGGAAAAGGTGAGTGGGCCTTGGTGAACGAAGGAAAGTACATACTGATTGGCCGGTGACCAGAGGGAAGGAATGGCCCGGGAGCGCGAACTTGTGACAGGCGCGGGCTCGGATGTAGTAACGCGGCCTGAGGGGTCAGGTAATGTAGAAAAGGTGCCAGTGAGTGGGCCTTTGTGAACGAAGGAAAGTGCATACTGATTGCAGCTCGGGCCGGCCCGGGTGACCAGGGGCAAGGAAAGGTCCGGAAGCGCCAACTTCAAGTTGTGATGCATGAATCGATATCGTCGTCGGCGGATCTATTCCGACGCAGTGTCAAGAACTTGAATCTATTAATATTAAGGAAGAAGTCGGAAGGGGGTCCACCGGTAAGTGGGCGCCCACTGGCAAGCTGATCATTCTGAAATGAGCACATATTCTGATCATGATATCATATTATTATAGCTTATTCGACAACCATCACGTGATTCGTACAACGCCAAACCTTCCTTTGCCCGAAAAGGAATGAAGACCCCGGATTTTATGGTCGTGGGGGCAAGCGAGAGCTTACATGGTGACGAGCTATTGCTAATCATCGAAGTCAAAACACAGCGGGCAGATGCTGGTAAAGCAGCCACGCAGATCTCTGCATATCTGGAGGCTACTGCGAAGATAGGGTTGGGAACCTCCAAGCTGCGTGGCATGCTCATAATGCACTCAAAATTCAGTATATTTAAGCTCAAGGATGGAAAGGCAGTCTTGGTGAAACGGGATCTTAAGATGTGCAGCTCGGAGTGCGAGAAATTCTTGGTTAGCGTTGGCAATAGGACTGTGGAGTCGACTGGTTACTAGGACTTAGCATAGACAAAGACTGTCAGTGCTTCCCGCTGCTTTAGCAATAATTGCACGGAACCCTATCTCTCTCCCAACCGTGCCCATCGACATCGTGCCTTCCAGATAAGTTCCCACTTCCCCGACGCTTTGATCGTCCAACCCCATCATCATCGTCTCCCGTGCTCAGATCCTCGAATGGCAGACCACCAAAGAAGTCCTCCATGCGATCCTTCACGTTATCCTCTTCCACCGTCTCTTTGGAACAGTCAAGCCTCAGACGTTTGATGTGCTCGACGTGACTATGGTCAGCGCTTCACCCGCCATATGTGCATTCCTCCTTTCTTCTCTCGAAAACCCACCCTGCCTTTCCTTTCTACCTTAGTCTTCGAGAGATGTGACACTGACGATGTTTTGCTTCTCGGTTTGGATCACACATACATGACACCGTGGACAACACAGCCCGGCGTCGCAGATCCTGAAATGAAACAACTTGTCAACGAGAAAGTAGACGTGTTTTGGAAAGGGATCGAGAGCGGGTCGAACAAACGTGGACAGGTACCGTCTCGCATGCTCTCGGCCCCATATTGATGCTCCGCCAACACCTTCTGTGCACGGCGTATAGATCCTGGTCACCTTTTCGGAAAAGAAACCCAAAAAGTCGTGGTTCCAGGTGTATGTCGGAGAAGAAGACGTGCCATGGGAACAATGGTCAGTCGCACCCTTCATTCCTCTTTCGATCTCGACTCCTCAATATCCCCCACTTCCCTTCCCAACAGGATCGTCAACGCAGAACTAAGACAGCCAAAATCGGTTCAAGGCACACCTCCGTGTGTTCATCCCATTTCATCCGCGCTTACACGTCGTTTGGACTCGGGCATTTATCGTATGATGCAACTCCTTCACCTCCGACGCACAGATCGCCACGAATTCAGCGCCACCCTCGCCACCACCCTCACCAAAGCCCTCCAGGTCATGCTCACCCATACTTCGTCTGAAAAGGGTCGTACAGCTGTTCCGCCCATTACCAACGCCACCGGCATCTCACCGTTTCGCATCCGTATCACGGTCAAAGTGGACGGGGTCGAGACCGGGTGAGAGCTGCTAGCCTCTCAGGCTTGTTGTGTATCATCAACGTCGGCGTTTCATTCCATCGAATGTGTACCCTTCCCCGTAATACAGCGAAACCTCTAGTAATCCAGACATCAATGTTGCGCTGTCATTGCTTACGCATATGTTTCACGGGGAGTACTATAGATGATGACTAGCACTTTGCCCCAACTCCGAGTGTCAAGCCCGTTTCTTGCGTTGGCATCTACTATCCATTCTCCTATTAAACGTTCACCAAAGTCGCGCACGATGCGTCCCAAAGTCACATCCACGGCTGCCTGGTACACCACATTACATAAACGTCTCCTGTTTACGAACCTGATTCTGTCTGCCAGCGGGCTCGAAAAATTCTGTGAAACGACGTCCTCAATCATTGAAAGGAAACGGACATGAACTTGCGCGCGGCTACTATCTTGAAGGAGATAAGGAAGTGAGATTGTTCATTAGTGGTGGTCTCGAACATAAGTTACACGAAGTGGTTACATGGATGAAATAGTATAATCTCCAACCCTGATCCAGTTCCTGGGATGCAGGGATTCCTACAGGCAGAGAGATACAGACACATAGTGATGAATGAAGGAATGTGGTACATTTGGTGGGTCTGAAACCTGGATGAAAGTCCCGATATGATGTAGGTGAAATCCTTGTTGTGTCAGTGTTGAAGTGCTGATGCGTTAGTCGATGAGCTCAGTTCCCGTGGGTCCGAAACGTGCCCGGCGCTGGCACCCATTGGCTTCGCTAGTACAGTCGTTTAGGCTGGAATGATCTACACTCTCCCTCGATACCAGAAATGCTGCCTCCCTCCTGATCCTCCTTGGCGACCCGTACGTGGAATCGATGAGGATAGTTCCTTCCCGGCCAAGCATCTGGCGACCGTGGCGATCAAGCAGCTCTCCGTTCGGGCCCCTGAAGAAATTCGATGCGTTCTCCAGGGAGGTGGGCGGCACAATGTCGGATAATTCGTCGTGGGAAACAAGGATGGTCCCATTTGTTCCTTCCCTTCCAAAGCCGCGCTGGATCGAAGGGACGTCCATCTCCATCTCGTCTTCGTAGCCGCTGTCGGAAAACGATTCCTCTTCTTCCTCTATCCGCTGCTTTTCTGCCAACAGCTTTTCCACCTGGACTTGGACGATCTTGTCCTCTCGCTGATTCTCCAAACGCTCTACTTGCTCCCTCGAGAGGTTCGCGGTAGAGCCCACCGGATGGCGAAGGACGACCCGGATCCCACCATTGAGTTCTCTAAGGACGCCTCCCTTCTCATACAGGCAACGAATGCCTTTGTCCCCAATACGTGGAGGACTGCGCTGGAGCGGCCTCGCTTTCTTGACGGGAGTCTGGATAACAGAGCCGGCATCGTACGGCTGAGGTGCCATCGGGGTCTGAGGGAATAGGCGACGAGCAGCGTTACTGGGCCCAGCTGTTGCAGGCGGAGTGACACCGCGTTCCTCGTCGACGGCCATCCTGACGTCCGCGTCTTCGTCTTCAACGACTACGTAGTCGTCGTCTGGATAATACCAGCGTATGTGGATACCTTGGCCGGTCTCAGACACGGCAATGGTAGTCGAGACCCCATGCGCGTCTCGGCATGCGAGCCATGGGGTGCCTTGGGCATCGCTGACGTTTGAGGTTAGCTTGCCTTCGACCTCTGCATCATGCCCCGGGGCAGCCCGAGCTGGGGAGTTGTCGGTCGTACTCATTCGAGGCTTGGCAGGTGATGGGGGAGGCCGCCCGTAAACGCTGTTTCGGGTCGAGCGACCGGGGGAAGGCTTGGTGGTGCTACGGGTCTGAGGTGCCATACGGTAGGTCTCTGTTCAACTGAATAATTTATTCAGATTGACGAGTGGCGAACTAGAAAGAAACGATCACATACCAGTGGATGACCCGAGAGTGGGAGAAAAAGTGATGGGTTGTGGATGTCCACGTCCTTTGGTCGGCCCTGTTAAAGTAGCCTTCAAGCTGACAAGGTTTGCTTTGACACTGTCGTGGTCGGTTGACAAGGATCTCTTTGTTGTGCTTGGACGCATTGTCTTCTCTTTATACTGGCAGCGCGTACCTCGTGGACCCCTTGCCGTTCAGGGGCCTTTTCCTTTTATGGGTAGGTGGCGGCCAAGACGGCGTGCTGGATACAGCTTGGCGCGCCTCATTCGTCATCATCAGCGGTCTGTTAGGCTACGCGCCTGACGCCTTGACTCGTACAACACACGTATTGCTGTGGGAAATGCATGTTCCCACGGCAAGGCGGGCCCTCGTGGATGCGCGGGGGTCGACCCAAATGGAAAGTGGCAGCGTTCACGAACTTGACATGGCTACTGAGGCCCTGTGCCCACAGTCACTGCCCCACGTTTCCTGATCAGGCATTTTCCCCCGTGATTGCTTTGGTGTCACGCAGGTGTGTGTGGGCGCTTGTTTACGACTTGACTGCTGATCCACGGATTGCGCTCGCATTTAGGAAATCTATAGGATGTGGACTCTGGCGGAGTTTTCACGCGTCGCGAAAACAATGGGAACCACTCGAGGACGCATGGGTGAACGTGGACCCGACGATTGACAAACAAAAATGGTCAGATTGGTGGACCTTTGAAAGTTGGGACCGTTTCTGGTATAAGACGTGGATGCATTGCCTGCGTGTCAAGTCAACCCACCAGTCGACACCGAGTTATTCCATACCCGCCGGGTCCCACTCCCTCTCAGGCACTTTTTCTCCCACCAAGGTCAGCTTTACCCGATCCGTTTCTAGAACATGTTTCGTCGGCCCGCTCTCTACCATCCTTACAAGTCGTCCGCTCCCTCGTCTCCTGCTGGCTTCAGGCTCGCGGACTACATCCAGAAGCAGTGCTTCAACTTGTTTCAAGGACCCGGCTTCGCCGACCCCAGTTCTCCCGATCCCAGCCCCTTGAACAGTCCTGTCAAAGGCGTAAGTCACCCAGGGGACGACGCGCCGCCTACCATACGCCTCGCCGATCTCTTCGAGGGTGGTGGTTTCGGGCCCCCAAAACGTCCGTCCACCCCGACCCCCGACCATCATCGAAACGCGATGCCAAACGTGCGCGCACAGGATCCGTTGCCCACTCCTCGCCGCAAGGTCAAGTACGGGTCTAGACAGTTCTCGTTCAAAAATGACGCTCATCGTTCCGGCGTCTTCCCTCCCCACCGCCGCGCTCAACAGCGAAAGGAGAAACGGGACGCGCTCCGCCAGAGGCTCTTCGACCGTCGCGAACACCGCATGGCCCGGGCACGCGATGGGATCAGCCGTCTCCAAAGGGAGGCCGATGTGATGATGAAACCTGAACGTATGGACGACGAGGACCGGATTTTCTTGGAGCAACTAGAGAACCTTCAATTCGAGCAGAAGCTGGATCACGATCTCGAGGAGTGTCGCAGGCGGATGGCCCGTGCTGCGAACGAGGCGGAGGAGAGGCGCCGAGAGCACAAGGCAAGAGACAAGGAAGCTGCGAAGATGTGGGGAGAGAAGCAGGATGAGGAGGCTCTGGAAGAACAGAAGAGGAAGGTGGAAGAGTTTGTGCGGGGTATAGAAGAGAGGAATGAGGCACACCGTCGACGAGCGGAGGAGGCAATGATGCTTGCTGACGAAAAACGGCGACGTGCCCATGAGGCGGTGGAGCGCAAGATCCGGGAAGAACAGGAGCGCCGTTTCCGCGAGGAGCTGACCCGCAACGCCAAGCAGGAGGAAGAGCG
The DNA here is from genome assembly GCA_038092515.1 of Boletus subparvulus. Taxonomy (NCBI): domain Eukaryota; kingdom Fungi; phylum Basidiomycota; class Agaricomycetes; order Boletales; family Boletaceae; genus Boletus; species Boletus subparvulus. The sequence continues at coordinate 11,212 of JBBPQL010000770.1, read as the reverse complement.
CCGAAGGCAAGAGGAGCAGGACCGCCGACTGCGAGAGGGGATGGAACGCCAGCTACGGGAGGAAAGGGAGCGCCGGCTGCGAGAGGAAGTCGAGCGTGTTCGCCGAGTGGAAAGGGAGCGTCGGTTACGTGAGGAGCAGGAGCGCAAACTACGAGAGGAAGTCGACCGCCTGCGCCGGGAAGCTCACGAACGGTTCCTTCGCGAAGAGAGGGAGCGCCAGGCCAGAGAAGAACGAGACCGCCAGGCCCGCTTGCGCGCCGAACAAGGTCGTCAGTATTTTGTCTTGTACGAGGCCAAGTGGAACGAGCTTCGGTCGAGCAAGTCTTTGCCCCCTATCGACGTTCTGGAGATGCCCTGGCCTGTATTCGGTGCCGTTTCTTCAGCGGACCAGATCACCTACCAAGACGTCCGGACATTCCTATTCCATCCTCTTCGACCAGGCGTCGAAGGGAAAACTGCGCGAGACAAGGTCAAGTCCGAGGTGTTGCGCTTCCATCCCGATAAATTCAACACGCGTATTGTACCCAAAGTTCAGCCATCCCAGCAGACAGTCGCGCAAGAGATTGCTGGCGCAATTGCAAGAATACTGACGACGATCATGACGGAAGAACTGGAGCAGCAGAAATAAAAGGTGTATACTGTAGACTCCTCCGTTATAACATCGAATTATTTATGATGTTGTATATACTGTCCTATTCAACTTGCCAATAACACAACACATTCCTTTATCTTTATCCCTTGATGTGAAAGCGAGCGCCGACGATCGTGGTATGGACTTAACGACAGAGATGACCACATGATCATGTGCCCCGTAAAATCTAAATCGTAGTAGCACAGTGCACCATCAGACCCTCCCGGAGCTTGGGTGACACCTTGGGTGACACGTACAACGAAACCGATCCTAGAAGGCAGAATGTTACCGGGCCGATCGACGAGGCAACCTGACAGGATGACATCTAACCGAGCCTGGGGCATCAGCATCGCGTCATCGGTCCGAGGTTCCTGTCAAGTTCCTCGGCCCGCACAAGACGCAGAACCCCCGACTACTACAAGCGCAACGAGCGCCCATCTGATTATGACGGCACTCACTAACAGCGATATTATCGAGGGTAAATAAAACACGACCTTCCTCCCCAAAAGACCTATATTTCTGTTGTGTTCCTTCGATCAAGCCCCATTCGTCCTGGATGGAATGAAGGGATGCGACTATCTGACCGCATGTCAATGGTCCTAGGGCGGACGCGCGGAGACTTCGAGTTCGCCGTACTACACGTGGCAGCCCCAAACCTCGTTAATGGGCTGGCAAGTTACCCACCGCAGAGGATTGGAAGTGCGTCAACGTTAAGATTCTGATAAGAAAACGTGCCCCATAATTTATGGAAGTTGCCCTCTGCTTAAAATGCGCCCCTGGAGGAATGAAAAGATATGCTCAACGTTCCATGTTCCCCCCACATCCCCACAAAAGACTCGTACAACTTCCCCAGCACCGGTGCGTTATGCCAACTTGAACTAAACATCAAAACATAGCATAGCAATCGCGAAGATAGACTAGAACCACATCACAAGATTAGAATTATCCGAGTAAGTTACTCGTGCTGAACCTGCAGGCGTTCGTGAAGAAATAAAATATACAGAAATGTAGAACGTTGGATAAATAAAAAAGAAAAGCAGCAGATATCATGAAAGCGATCATCGACAGTTGAGAACAAAACCCGACGGAAATAATAACTGAAAAGGAAAAAAGAAAAGAAAAAGAAAACGCATCAAAAGACTCTAGTGGAGCCCGAGCTCTGCCCTCTCGAAGGAGGGGACAGCCAACTCTCCATCTTCGGCCACTGTCCAGTGAGCGCGGCTCTATCGAAGACGGACGTCTGCTGCACGCGACTCCCAACGTCACCGGTGGTCGGATTCAACTTCTTCTTCCCCCTCCCCTGCTGCTGTGCAATCTCAGAAGGCGTGACTTGCGGCTCCTCGGGTACATCGCCCCCACTGATAGCGTACTGCATCCACATGCTGGTCGCCAGTTCCTCGTCTGCCCCCCCAAACCCTTCTTCATCGTCGCTCTCCTTGTTGGCAGTGGGTGTCCATCGAGCATGCTTCCCCGTCTCCTCAGTGGCTTGAGGAACGGCCTGCGTCTCCGCCTCGGATTGGCCAGCCATAAAGTTGGCCCAGTAGGTGATGTTTTCCGGGTTGAACCAGGCACTCGCATCGCCCTCCTCCTCGTCCTCCTCTGCCTCTTCCGATCCCACAGGTTTCAAAGCACCGGGCATCGAGTTGTGGCCTGCGGCCGTCTCTGGCCACTCGTCTTCGGGATCAGGAACGGTGTCCACGCGGGCGGACTTGAAGCCAGAGGTCGCGGCACCGCGGCGAGACTCCGCCTGCCGCTGCTGCTGCGCGGCTTTCTTCCCTGCCTGCGTGCTGCTGCTAGCACCAGGCGTAGCAGCGGGCGCGCCCCACGCAGACTTGGCCTTGTTCGTCCGAGCAGGCGCAGGGCCTCGCTCAAACTCGCTCTCCTGCTCCTCCGAAATAGCGACATGCAGCTGCGGCTTCAGACCATACTTGGTGGCGGCTTCAGTAATCTTCTTTCCCCGCGCTGGCGCCGCTGGAGGCGGTGGGAAAGTAGGGTCTGCTTCGCTCTCCTCGGCGACGGGGGGCGTGACTTTGGACTTGCCATTCACAGAACCCCATCCACCCTTGGTCGCCTTTGTTTGCAAGGACGGCGGCGGAGAGACGATTGGATCAGCCTCGATATCTGGCTCCTCGGCAATCGTCACTTTCTTCCCCTTCTTCGCGCCAGGGACAGTTTTCTTAGTGATATTACCCTTGGATGGCGCCGGCGCTGCTGCGGAGGTAAATTCAGGGTCCCGCTCTTCCTCCACCGATGCGTTGAGCTTGACCTTGGATGCAGAGACGGAAGCGGGCGTTGCACCCCAAGTGTTCTTGGCAACGACCGCAGCTGTATCCCAGATAGACGCCCCTGGAGGTTGTTCTGCGTCCATCTCCATCTCTGGCTCTTCGGTAAGGGCAGCCGGTTTGATGGGAGGAAGCTGCACCGCTGGTTGCCCCTTCTTGCCTTTCTTGCCCTTGGCGGCGGCAGGCAGTACTTGTGCGGGCTCAGGCGCAGCGGTGGGGGGTTCGGCGAAGCTAACGGTGATGTGAGGTATGTCGTACTCCTGTGAACGGGAGCTGCTTGACTTTTTCATGATGCTCGGTGGTTGCAAGGTGCTCTTCCGGCTGCCCCCAGGTTGATTTTGAGCAGCGAGCATGGCGGCAGCGTTAGAGAACACCGCTTCGTTCAACGAAGCGTGGGCAGGGGTCAACCCTGCAGCACCAGCCTTGCCTTGCGAGATCGTCGCCATAGCATTTGCAAAGAGTGCCTCGTTCGCGGAAGCTTCGCCCTGGGAAAGAGTACTGATGGATTTCTGCATGATACTCGGGGGTTCGAGCTTCGAGGAAGACGCAGCAGCAGGCTGAGGGAGAGGGATGTTCTCCTTTTGGTGAGTCGCTTTGCCAGGCCGTTGTTGAACTGACGTTTTGTCAGGCAACGACTTTGGTGGATTCGCCTTCGCACCCAGGTCGACCTCCCGGTTCTGTGGGGATCGTCGCTGTGCAAGATGCTCCCGGATTTCCTCTCTCCGCCTTTCCCGCTCCTCGGCACAGAGCCTCTTCCGCTCCTCCTCCTTCTGGTCGCGGAGGCGCATCATGCTTGTTTCGTGCTCCTGTACGGCTCGGGCACGGCTCTCCTTGGTACCTTCATCGGCCAGAAGCGATTCGAAGAGCTTGATCTCGACCTCGGCAGCCTCGGCGTGGAATTGGTAGATCATCTGGATACGAAGGCTAATCTTGTACTGTTGATATTCGGCTGCCATCTTTGACTTGAGAAGCCCTTCGTCCATGGGATCAGGTTCCTCCTCCATAATGATGGGACCGATATAACGTTTGCCGAGTGGTAGATTCTCGGCGTTAATTGCCGGAGAGAATTTAGTGGTCGGGTTGGGTGGTGAGTATTGTGGTGAGGAGGTTTTAAAAGCCGGGGATGAATTAGAGGCTGCGGAGGTTTGACGGGACATGTTGTCCGTCGCACGGGGACGGGCGCTCAGAGACTGAGCGGACGTGGAGGCGGGAGGGGGCTTGGCGGACTGCGCCTGAGGCTGCTGTGTGGCTATTCCGACTTCCGAAGCCCAGTTCTGGAAGCCACTGATGTTTGCACTGACAGGTTCAGCTGAGCGTCCCGCATTAGATGGGCCGAGGGTTGCTAGGTGATCCTAGAAGGGATAGAGGCGTGAGCCAGTGGGAACTTGACCGGAGATGGATGACTCACCATCGATAGAGCAGGTAGATTTTTTGTTGGATTAGGTGGTGTCATGGAATCAGCGAAGAAAGATGTTGGATTGACGAATTCGAAGGTTTGCCTGGTCGGGGTGGGTGGAATGGTTTGTCTAGAAGAGGCGGGAGGGACGAAAGGAAAATACGAGGGGACGCCTCTATATGGAGGTTCGTCGACGACACTCTCTTCTTCCTCGATGGAGGAAGGGGGAGCAGAGAGATCGTCGTCCTCCATGTCTTCGACATCGTCAGCAAAGAAGCCGGCGAATACACCCATGACAGCCTGCTGTTCTTCGCCGGACATGTCGTCCCACTGATGTTCGCGTAGCTGTGCGAGCTCGAGCCGACGTTCCCACTCAGCGCGGGCGGGCTGTGCAAGTTGCAGTGCTATCGAGTCGAGCTTCTCAAAGAGCTCCATCTCGCGCAGTTTCTGTGTGTCCTTGGCGGACCCGAGAGCTTTGTATTTGACGAGGAGATCTCTTTGGAGTTTTTCGACGAGTTTTTTCTTTTGTGGTTCATACCACGCGTCGATGAATTTGGACCATTCCTTGCGCACCTTTGTTGCACCCGTCTCGACAGGCTGCAGGGGTGGCGGCGGTGGTGCTGGTGCTGCAATGGGGACGGGGGGGAGGACGGATTTTGAAGAGGGTGGTGGTTTGGGAGGGTCGGGTGGGGCGGGTTTGGTAGCTTGGGTGGCCAATTTGGCCTGAGCGCCGCGGCGCTTTGGAGGCATTGGAGCAAAAGACCGCGTTGGATGGAGGACTAGGGAAAGAGAGAATTATGACGCCACAAATTTGAAGAGATGAGGAGGTTTTTGTTAGATGAGTGGAAGACTCGTTGCATCGGGTCGCGTGCGGCTGCAACTAAATCTTGCTCGAGGTTCCCAAATGTGATGTTATCAGGTGCACGATCGGTCCATGATAGGAATTAATTTTGATCCTGTACGCACAATGGAACGATTCGGAACGTGATATGAAGCAAGAGAGAAAAAAACGGGCCGTGTCAGTACGATGGACAGTTGGACTCGGCGGAAGTTATTTCAAAAGACATACCGCAAGTTTTACTGAAAGGCTAAACTGGTATGGGTTACGGGTGCGGTGATAAGAGACCTTGAAGGGGAGGACAAGAGACCTCTCGTTTCAGGCATCCAGCCATCTGACCTCGCGGTTGCCTCGAGGCACTCCTTTTCGGCTAACCCGCCTTGGCACCGCTCTCATCATGTGCCTAGCGCTCAGTTCACTACTACGACCCCTGTGTGTACCCGACCACGACCACCAGAGCAATGCGCGATCATCTAACTACGATCAACACTCTTTGTCGTACAACGACGACCAATGCACTGCTCATCCTCAGCGCAGCACAATCACCCCATGGCAGATCCAGGCAGTGCTTGGGGTAAATGCGACCCAGAACCATCACCAGAAAAGAAAGTTCCGCCCAAGCTCCAGAGACAGGGTCCACTTTCGAATGTATTGATTTGCGTGGCACACAACGACGGAACATGGATGGCGCAAGGCCGAAAGAAGGCGCCCGATATCACCCATGACATGTTACTTATCTGCCCCAGGAGGCAGCTGTGGGGCTGCATCAACCATTCCGATGGCGCCATAGCACGCAGCCTGTCAAATAAACCAGGAAATCGATACGAGACCCTGTGATACGCCCCAAGGGACGCACAGGATATCCTTAATATCGTCTCGGCCGCTGCGGTGAGAGCTGCCCTGCCGAAGACGTTGCATGTCATCCAAGACTTCCCGAGAACGGAAATACACACCACGCTTCCGCTAGATGTGACTTTGCATCATCGTCAACGACAACCTTGATGCGGTCACATAGGAGACGCATACTTGGTCGGCCATAGCTATGTAGACCATGTGTTCGTTGTGACGAGCCTTCCTGGTAGCTTCGCAGTGCGGCCAGAAGTTTACGTCTGATTGAGGCGTTTGATAAATATCAAGCCGTTCAAATGGTGTCATGTGAAGATGTCCTCGGAGGAGAGAAATGAACATACTACATCATTGTTAGATAAATGGCTCAGCCCGAAACGTCACGCACCGCACCTGAATGACAGCAGGCTCACACGGTCGGGTGCCACCTCCGATGAATGGACCCACTGGCAGCCTGTATACCAATGGCGGTACTTGCTGTGGGTTGGCGGTGATAAAGAGTGGAATACGCACTCGAGAGACGCTGTCTGCGTCACCCACGTCTTGTCAGAATATCAGTTCGTATGACTGGATATCCACCGTGACTGCAAACGAAACACTGGCGCCTACGAATGGAATTCTTCACTTTGCCATGCACCGAGTCGACTGGGAAGCACGAATTGGTCCCGTGAGTGTCGGTCGCGTGAAAATTCGTCTTGAATTAGGCAAGGAAGCAGCTGATCCGATGAGCGAGCTCAAGGCGTTCAACCTCCAACATTACAGTAACCCGAGCAGGGCCGGATACTAAGCGAAACGCGACGGAGGTGAGGGGATAATCGTTATCTCGCGCACGTCACAACCTCGACTCGTGACTTGTCTCAAGGAACCGGGGACGTTGCACTCCAATCAGCGATCAACTCATGCCTAGTACGACTACCACCGCTTGGTAGCTTCTTTTTGCTTCCGATCGTGACGAGCACCGTCTCGCCTGGTTCATCCATCGCCATCCGCACTCGCGAATGCGCGTTATTTGTCGAGTGGCCAACAACTGTGAGTCGCTCCCTCCATCCCAACCGGGTCTCGAGAAGCTTCTCTGGCGCGTGTACTGACACGAGGCAACCGTGCCATCACACAGACTCAGTCCTCGCCCCCATCCCTCTACTTCAGCCAACCGGCTCACGCAGTCGATTTATCCAAACAGCCCTGATTCGCTTTCAATTCGACCAGCGCTCACGTATCCACTCCAATTCATCTCGTACCCACCCCCTACCAGCTCTCGACCTCATCTCGCTCGAATCCACGCCCGGGTCGCTAGATGGCAACCCTAATGCAAAACTCTTCTCAGCCTGCCAGCGCTCCGCTACCCCCCGATCTCGAGCCTGACGATGAATGGAAGCAGGCCCTCAAGGTCAACATCGAGGCCGGTCTCCGCTCCATGGTCGACGAGGCCAAACAGAAACTCAACGACGAGCTCGCCAAGGGAATCATCGGCCCTGAACAGCGAGAGCGCTTGACCGCCGACCACCTCGCGACGCTCAAAACCATCCGCCAACTGGCCGAGGAACAGTTCCGGATCGCGCTCGAGCGGGAACGGCAGGAGAGACGGTGGGCTTCTGGCGCGCAGCTAGATCGGGCATGGTCAGAGAGCATGATAAAGGAGCAGCAGGCGATCATGGACAAGATAGAGAAGGAGAGGAAGAACAAGGCTCCCACCCCGACATCTACAACCGCGCCGTCTTTCCAGCCCGACCCACCCCAGCCTCCACCCCCACCCCCACCACTGCCTCCGCCTCCGCCTCCGCCTCCACCTCCACCACCGCCTCCACCTCCCGTCCCGCCCAAACTCGATGCGCTTCCAGAAGGCTCTACGCCGACCCCACTCCCATCCAATCGCAAGTTTTCCCGAACGCACAGCCAGACCGCAGAGCCCGAGCGAGACGGGGGCACCTACTTCTCTCACCCAGTGAACTTTGACCGTGACGAGCTTGCTGCGTCCCCAGACGAGACCACCCCGTTCCGAAATACACGCAAGGTCCGTGCCGGATCCATCACGTCCATTGGTTCCTGGAAGTCACCATCCATCCTCGACACGGAGAAATCCTTTCTGGAACGTTCAAAGCCCTCACCCATCTACGACGAACCCGAATCCATGCCACGCGCCGCTCGCACGCCTACCGATCCGCTCGATCCGACGCGCAAGGAAAGCATTCGACGTAAACCGAGCATGACCGCGAGACCCATCGTGCAGGAGTTTTGGAAGCCGTCGATCACGCCCGAGGAGGACGCACAAATGTCACGCACGTTCACGCTCGCGAGACGGAGCAGCACAGCGAGCCAAACGTCCTCTTTCAAAGCGCCCTCCATCCTCAGCGCCGCGTTCACAGACCCCCTCGATGCGCTGTCCAACAACCATGTCGACCGAGAGCGATCGAGCATTCATTCTGCAGACCAAGAGTGGAGCAGCTTGGACCGGGCCCGGGAAAAGGACAGGGAACGTGAGAGACCTGGATACGTGCACGCTGATGACCGTTCGGTGCATAGCATCAACTTCCTGCCCATCTCCCCAAGTTCTGCAACGTACGCCCGGACTGGGGCTGGGGACAGTTCTCGCGTCCATGTCCCGCCTCCATCCGCGAGCCGACCCATCGTCAACAAGAGGTCGTTCACGGTCGATGATTCGTTCCCGTCGCAAACCAGTCCCGGCTCGAGGAACTGGAATTCGGTATCCCGCTCCCCGTATGAGACGCGTTTGGAGGGTTCCTCGCGGTCTCCCCAGACCCCCGAGGAGGTAGGGCGGAGTTGGCAGCCCTCTCAGCTCCGAGGGCGGTTTTCCTCGCAAGACATGCGACACTACTTCCAACAGGAGGGGAGCTACTATGGATCTCGCCATGTCCATACACACCGCGAGGACTTTGAGGAGGACAGATCGGACGACGGATTTGATAACAGGAGTTTGCGTACCCGGGATTATACCGAACGGCGTATACAAGATATTGAGGATGGGTTACGCAAGCGGGAGGAGGCTGCGGATAGGCGTGAGGGGGAGCTGACGAGGAAAGCAGAAGAACTGAAACGTGAGGATGAAGTCAGGGTCGAAGAGCAGAGGCGCGAGGAGGAAGTTCGGAAATTAGAGGAAGAAGCCAAGCAGAGGTATGACAACGAGGCTGAGCGCAAGGAGGCAGAACTGCGGAGAAAGGAAGAGGAAGCCAACCGAAGAGAGAGAGAGGCTGCGATGAAAGAGGAAGAGGCGAGGAGAAAGGAAGAGGAGGCGAAGAGAAAAGAACAGGAGGCAAAGAAGAAGGAACGAGACGCTCGGCTCAAGGAAGAAGAAGCTAAACGGAAGGAGAAAGAGGCGAGGTCGAGGGAGATGGAGGCAAGACGGAAAGAGGAGGAAGTGAAGAGGAAGGAACAGGAGGCGAATTCTAGGGAAATGGAGGCCAGGCGGAAGGAAGAAGAAGCCAGGCGAAAAGAGGAGGAGGTCAAGATGATGGAAGAAGAGGCAAGACGCAAAGAGTTCGAGGCGAGGCGAAAACAGGAAGAGGCAGAGCGAAAGGAAGAAGAGGCCCGGCGCAGAACGGAGGAAGCCAGTCTTAAAGCGGAAGAAACGCGGAAGAAGGAGGAGGAGCTGCGCAAACGAGAGGACGAACTGAGGCGCAGGGAGGAAGACCTCAACCGCAGGGAGACAGAAATGCGTCGTAGGGAGGACGACAGGTTGCAGGACGATTTTCGAAAACGAGAGGATGAAATTCGCCGTCAGAGAGCCGAAGAGAAAAAGAAACAAGAAGTCTGGGAAACTTGGCCTCAGGAGACCTTTCGACCTACGCCCTCCCCTCAGACGCCTAATTCTGCGGGTCCCTGGCCGATCCCTAACCGTAACGAGCGTAGCGCATCTACCGCAGCGAGTCCACCTATTGATCGGGTCAGCACGAGCGCTTCCAGTCGTACTAATCCCACCACCAGTGGCTGGTCATCGACTTCCACGCGACCCAGTTCCACTGCCAGTACCCAACCGTCGAGTACTCCCAAACCAACGGGACCGGCGACACCGACATCGAAACCTCAACCTCCGACCAGTAGCACTCCAAATGCACCACTCTCGGAGGCTGAGTTCCAACGGCGACAGGCCGAGCAAGCTCAACTTCGCGAAGAGCAATTTAGACGCGAGCAAGCGAGGTTGGCCATGCAGGAACACGACAGGCAGGCAAAGGCGGGTAAAACGATGTCGAAAGAGGAAATTTCGAAGCTATTTGAGGCTCACCGCAACCAATGGGACAAGATCCAGACCTTGGGATCGCTGATATGGGAAGACTTTCCGTGGCCCATGTTCAAGCGACCGAAAGTTCCTGACGACCTGACTTCCCCTGCCATCACTGCATATATGCTGTCGTCGATCCATCCTCAGGACAGAGCCACGAAGGAGCGTATCAAGGACAACATTCGGAGATGGCATCCAGACCGGTTCAACTCTCAGCTCCTTCCGAAAGTCAAGGAGAGTGAAAGGGAACGGGTCGCCGAAGGCGCCGGATCGGTGGCGAGGATACTCAACGACGTCTTGCGCATGCACTCTCAAGACACGTTCTGACATGAAAAGGAGTGAGTGTCTGACCATGTACGGATTCTGGGACGCTCGGGACTCACTTCGGTTGACTGTAGCTAAAACCATCATGCACTATGATACCCATATCAATCCTCATCTGTATGCATATTTCAGTACCCGGGACACGCGGAACCTACTACTAACCCGTAGGGAGGAATGTTGTACTATTCGTTGAGCCCATCGTCGTGGCGTTGTGCAAAGTTTCATGTACACGGGCGCTCTGTCGCCGCCTTCGTCACACTGAGAGATAATCCATGTGTTTGAAAACTTGGTCGAAGTACTGTACCGAAGTGACGCTCGGTATAGCCGGCGAAGGAAATCAATGGAGTTTCAACAAATGAATGACTTGCCAGCTGGTCTCGATGAAATTCGGACGCCGATGAACCCGTGCCATCCAAGGTCACAATGACAGCTATGCCAAGTTGCAAAACTCTTTGACTCCTAATAAAAGTTTGGAGTAGATCAAACAAAACAAAGTTCGAAATGGAGACCGACGTGATGGTTACCCTACTACATAGTGGATGACTTTCCGCAGGCTAGAATGAAGAGGAATAGAATAGAATAGAATAAATCTTCACGGAAAAGGAAGGTGTGCCGCAATGCCGAGTGTCATAAGAAAGGTGTTTGAAATTGACCACCCTCG
>JBBPQL010000769.1:0-17526 GCA_038092515.1 Boletus subparvulus | reverse complement strand
TTCATTACCCCTTTGGGTTTCATGTCACGGCTAGTAGTTTCTGGTCGTAGTTAGAGTCCGAGAATGCTCGGACTATAATATCCATGTACGGTATTGAAAATACCAGCTCCCTTTTGGCTCACAATTACCATCACTGTCACTGTCTTCAACACTGAATGCAGTAAACTGTCTACTGTGTATTTACCATCTCTCTCTTTCATTCCATAGGCCCGAAACCGCTCGGACTATCGGATTAATGCTCGGACTACTGCTTGCATTCCACTCGGACTTGTTCTTAAACACTGAGTACCATCGATCAGACTTCTCCCAGACTTCTCCCTTTCCTTTTGAGTCTCTTTTGGGACAAACCAATCGTACCCACTAACTATTTCTATACTTGCTACAGTCTGTTGGTAGGTTTTATACCCTTAGGAAACCATCACAGCTGGGCAAGGATCTTTAAAGCATACCCACCTATTTAACTGACGATACCTCATGTATTCTCTTTAACTTTAATCTACTTGATTCTCTCTTGTCACTTGGATCTCTCTGAGTCTCCATGCTACTCTTGAGTGCGTGCTCCCTTGTAAACCTTTGTCCTTGAACTCCCTAAGCAACCGATTGTTGCCAGGAGTTGTCACGGAAGCCCCCAACATCCCTTGTTCTTGAAGATGCCCTTTGTGGGAAGTGGAAAGAGTGGTGTGAGAAAATGTTGATCCTAAGTAGGGACAGACGATTTCAGACTCAGCACACTGACAATTCAAGCTCAGCCATATCTGAGTTTCAAACCTATGGGAGCATAGTGAGTGGGATTAGCTCATATACTTGAGTGGAAGAGCAGATAGGTGAGTACATAATTCAAACCATTAGTACTTGATCAGTCTATTCCACACAGGCATATCAATATACATACATAGCATACAATATACATAGCATACGTCCGAAGGGGAGGAATATCAGTGTGTGATTTCAACTTCAATCACTCAATCCCAAGCCAGTTCTGCTTCTTTTGCTGTAGAGCTGTCAACTTGGGCCACCAAGATGTGTCGGTTTTTTTTCGATGAAATGGCTACACTCAGTATCGCACCAACAGACTCCCCATCCCTTCCGTCTTCAGCTTCCTTGATGACCATGCAAAGTGTGCCCTTCTTGGACAGGGCAAAAGGGGTGAGGAACTTTTTGTGGATATTCTCCTGGAGAGTTCTGGCCCCCTTTGTCTTCGCAGTGAGGGAGACAGTGAGATGGGAGGGTGGTACATTTCTGCCCAACACTGATTGCAAAGGGTCAGGAACGTTGGTTATGCAGTGATGACCTTCATAGCCAGTACACCAACCAACCCCGATCTTGAAGACCACGTGATACATCTTGAGGTTCTCTTTCACCTCAGGGCATAGAATAAAATCGAATTCTACATATGGTTAATCATGTCTTGTAAAGAAGGGAGGGTGAGTTAGCTTACTTGTTAATGGCGAAACCAGTGAACTGCACTGGGTGTCATCAGCATCCACTGTCCAGGCGTTGGTCAACGAATCCGGAGGATCCAACAAGGTGTTCGGGTTTGAGGAAGGTGTTTTCTGCCTACCGCTTGGTTGCTCTGGAATGTCGCCCCTTCTAAAGGCGGATGCCACTGTGAGGAGCAGGGCATGCGGCAGACACAATCTGCCCAGCGTGGTCTTACAACCCCTGGATGACTTATGTTGTACTAGGAAGTTTCGATGTGTGAACGGACACTTACTTGACAACGACATGGCTTTTCTTGAAAATGCCGACGGGCGCATTGCCTGGAGTGACCTCACACGTATCTCTCGATAGACTTCTAAGTGTTCCCGCCAACCCTTGTAGTAACCTTTGAGAATCATGACCTCTTTTCCCACATATCACCAGGCTTCATCAAGCTCGGACACCACAGATTCATGTGCAACTTGTGTGATCGGCACGAAAAAACATTCCTGGTAAACAGGTTAGTGGGCAAGGGAAAGAGGGGGCTGATACAGTACATACAGAGTCGGCCCATGCATTCACCTCCAATATTTTTTTCTGAAAGTCGATTTCCCCAACGATCCCTCTTCTGCCTATCTGATGTCCTCTTACTACCTCAACAGTGTCTCCAGACCTGACATTGTAACCCTTCTCAGCTGAATACCTGAGGGCATTTGAAGGCGGCAGGAAGATCACCGACGTGACGGGGACAGCGATGTGGGAAAACATGGGAGCAACTGTCCGTAAATAAACCGTACTCAAAGAGATAAGCTCAACCATCCCGACGAATCCACAGTAAGGGCCAGATATTATGTCGGCGTTGTCGCCAATTTGGACATCGCCATGGTTGTCCTTGGGGCATTGATCAGGTGAGTATGATTCAAGAAGGAAAAGGGGGGCATGAATCTGAAGAGTGTGGTTAAGCAGGCTTCATCCAGTAACAAATGAGAGGAGTAACCCAATCAGGCTATCAATCTCTGTGACCAGTCCAAACTTCCTGATGTTGTGGTGATGGACATTGTGCAGATCGCTGCAGGGGTCAGCAATGATGTGTACATGATCACCCACTTGATAAATCCTTTCTAGAGCCGTGAGTAGTACAATTAACTCCCCCCCCTCCAGGAGGGGCTCCACAATTACAGAACAATTTTGAAGGTCAATAGACACCAGTATCGCATGCAGATCAAAATGGCTCGCATCATTTACCACTACATTGTCAGAGGCTTTCCAGAACTTCTGATTGTAGTGTTTCTGGGTGTCGTTCATGAACCATGGATTAATTTGAGCTTTGACATGAAGCTCCATTTGATGGGGAGTGGGAGTGGGGAATGGGTGAATTTGTTTCTTTGGTAGCTGAATAAGTAACAAACCTGCAACATAGCAATGGCCTTGGAATTTAAAGGTCGGATGACCTTGCAGAGAAGCAGACTGAGTGCCGTGTAGCTCTCCAGGGAAAACAATCGACAAGCATGGGAGTCCATGCCGATTAAGTCATCCTCATTGCACTGTGGATGGGAATGGAGCTCTCTTGATGCCACCAGCATGTCACACAGGCCGGATTGCATGTTGAAGGATATCATGTACCCCAGGTTGCCATTATACCACCTGCATTTCGTCACAATGCACCATGTTGGAATGGCATGGATTTTGCTGGAGATCTGGTCAAGGGGTATACAGTCCTCAGCGGGTATGAGGGTGAAGTTCCACATGCAATCCATGTGAGAGGGGGGGACATGGCTTAGCAGTGTTTTTGGATCAGGAGTGTATATGCTCACGTGGCCAGGCAGTCCTTTTGTAATAGAGGCTGTGAAGCCCACTTTATTCCATGCCCCTGTGAGATATCCAGCAGAATTGGCTTTGTAGTGGAGTTAGATGCTGAAATGAAGATCTCGAAAGTGGAATTCACTGGGTACAATTTTGACAGACCAAATTTTGATTGGCCCCAGAGGCACCTGCTCAGCAACATTTGAAGAAGTGGAGGGGAAAGTGGAGGGGCATAGTGAAGATCTCGGCAGTGAAGGTGACTTGAGTGACAGGACAGAGACTGAATTGTAGGCAGAAAGTCTTGGATGGTGCTCTGGGAGTGAGATTGCCTTAAACTTCTCCTCTCACTTGTTTAAATTGTACTCAAAGGCTAATTCCGAGACCAAGTCCCCCCAGTAACCTATTTTTGCACTATTGCCATGCTGGAAATCCAGCTTGCACATGAGGGTTTCAAAGTTGAGCACACCGCTCAGCCAGTCGCCGACTGTCTTCCACAGACCAATATCGTCCAGCACTTCAAAATTGGTGCCTTCTTCCTCATCCTCCATCTCTTTATTGATTCCATAGCGTTGTGATATCATATTGATCGCTTGAGCATATCTAGACGGGTGAGGTGCTGGGACAGGGTAAATGCGGGACTTGCTAGGCAGGGAACTGGGTCCTGCGCTGAGTTCATCTTCTCTATCGGGAACAATAAAGGAGTCTAGAATATGTTGGCATTGGAAAGGAAATACAAGCACGTATAGTATTGCGGCGACATACCATTCCCGTCTTCCTCTGATGTTTCATCCTCTCCTGCGCTGACATGGGCTTCCAAGTCTAGAAAGCATGATGTTTCACATGATGTACTATGTTCTGCTCGTTTTCCTTTCTTGGAGACCTGGAGAGCAGTTAGTTGCATCAGGGGAATTAAATGAGTGACCAACCTTGCGACGTTTGGGAGACAGTGGGTCTTCCAAGTCCTGAAGGGTCTTGCGACAATGCCCTGAGACATTTGATGGTCCTACAACGATGGATAGCATCAGGATGTATGTATACAGCCATGTCCACTACAACTCACCGGGAATCGGGTGCTGATCAGTTGGCTCTGACCCTAAGAAAAGACCACGGGCATCCATGGTGGTTTGTACTGTAGCGATCACCCCCACTATGTCATCATCTTCCAAGTGATTGAAGAGCTGGTCAAAGAGAGACTTCCAATCTTTGTGCTTGTATTGACCAATCTCTGCGAGTTTCTGGGTGAGCGGGATAAACTCGATCTCACCCTTCGCCCACTGCATCACGTAGTGCCACACTTGAGGATCGTCCATCAAGGAAGGTACATTGGGGGCTGTAGAATACAAGGTGTGAGTAGACCATGGATGGGGGACCTGGGATGCTCACCCATCGCAATGTTCATCCTTGTCGATGTCTCACAGAGAGTGTTTTTGGGGCAGAAAATAGGCCTGCTTGACACAAGGTGTTGATGATTGAGTGGAAAGGGAGTGCAAGACCACTTAGTGGCGGTTTTGTAGGGACTGCGGAATTTGGAAGTCAGCGTGCTTGTGGCGTGGGACAACCTAATTGAGAAGTCACTAATTGAGAAGTCAATAAAGCTTATATGAGTAACAAAGGGAGTTTGCTTGCATTGAGTGGGGTATAGCTCAGGAGATAGGAGCGTGGTATATACATTTTACAGACCCTACTAATGTTCCTAATAAGTTGTTCGAGCTGAAACCAATCACCCCGAGATAAGTGGGAAAGAATGGGGAGTCATACATAGTAGATAATATTGACTAAGAGCGCATGTTGCTCGCAGATCATCCGATGTCTTGAGCTATGACAGAAATATCATCAGGAATGAATGGGGAAAGATACCTCATGGCAAGGTTCACAGATATGCAGATGATAGCGACCAAAATCATTTGACCAATAGAACCAGCCCTGGGCAGCTGGGTTGCAGGGAGGGAGAGAGTTTGCAAAGTTTTCTAAGGAATCGTTAGCATAGCATTGGCAGCAAGATAAAGGGATTACACACTTGAGAATGCTGACCCCATATCTTCACGCTACTGTGACCGTCCAAAGCAGCCCCAGTGACAATAATGCATCCATTCGCACCTTCGAATGCCTGCAGGAAATGAGTTGACAAGCAGAAACAACAAGAAATAAATTACAGTGATGGCCACTACAAGATCGCTGGCTAAGGTGTAATGTTAGCTGAATGGCGCCAGCAATCTAAGAAACATACATACATACCACTGCCATGATCCAATTTCTCTCGAAAAGTACCCATCTGATAATCAAAGACCCACGTGAAACCATCGTTGCCACCCACTACAACCCACCCAGATTCTCGAGCAACTGAAACTTGCAACGGAGCATTGATGAGAATTGTATAGCGATAACTTTGGGAGAGGTGCATAGTGGGGAGTACATATCGGTCGACACTGTCACATAAGTTTGTGATAAGAAGTTGCTGTCCATCTAAACATGCACTTCCACTATGCACAATGCTAAGCCAAAGTCGGAAATTTGAATAATCACATACATGCAAGCATTCACTTTTTTCTTCCATCAGAGTTCCCATGGATCAATTGAGAAGCAAAATCTACAGTATGTTAGGTCAATGAACCACAAACAAATGGATGTCGCGTACACGAAGCCACTCTCGAGATAAGATACTAACAAACTTGAACCATTGTCACAAAAATAAACCGCATGGGCCATGTAGGGCTGTTTCTCGGCATTGGGAATCAACGAAATGAAGGATTCTAAAAGCAATCAACAGAGATGGACAGGTAGTTAATAGTTACGCTTACAAAATGACTTACTAGCTTCGGGGCTCACATCCCACAAGCTCACTTCACTGTCCCCAACACTAGCCAGACGACAATGAACAGAATCCCATGCAAGAGATTCAATAGCGCCCTTGTGCGCAACTGTTACCAAGCAGAAGGCAAAAAGAAAATGACCTTTGCTTCATTCGTACAGATGGATATTCCCATCGGATGCTCCAAACACAAATGTGTCTTCTTCCCCGTTGGAGAGCTTAATCCACACAAGACAAGATATGAAACCTGCAGATGGGACACAAAACTCTTGGATCATTTCACCTGAGGTGAGATTCCAGACAATGACACGACTGTCATTGCCTGATTGATGGATCAGTTGTGAATTGAATGGAGGCCCAGAGCCTACCTCCACTTAGAAGCATCGCTCCATGAGGGCTTACTGTGAGGGCATTCACAGCCTTGGTATGTCTTGTCAAAGTAAATTTCGAGTATAGCTGCGCAACCAATGTCAGTGTTAGTAGGAGATCGAACAGTAATAGATATATCACTTACATAGCTCTGGTTGATGGGAGAGGACATCGGAGCAACAGATATATGTTTGAAGTATGGCCTGACATGCTTTGCAGTATAAGTATGTCGATCCCAATTGTCTGCTCAACAGGTCGACGAAGGGGGTATTTACTGAACATTAATTTAATGAACATGAACAATAACACAAAGAATTTGATACTCATCTTGCAATGGATCGATTTTGCAACAACGGAATCAACAGATTGATGAAGGGGGTATTTACTGAGCATTAATTCAATCATTGAGCACGAACAATAGGACAAAGAGTTTGATACTCATCCTGCAACGGATCAATGACGGGATCGTGCCAGCATCGTGCTGCAAATCACCATCAATTATTGTTTCTGGAACGGCATAGAAATGAGTTACTTTCTTGGTTATTTCTCATCCCACAGATGCGGCGAACTTAATTTGGACGTAGATACTATACTACTACTACATTATTGATCACTACTAGTTAATTTAGTGCACTAGTCGAGTGGGAGTGGAGCGGTAGTACGGAAGTGGGAGACAAGGATGAAGAAGAGGAATGAGAATGAGCATGTGAATTCTGGGTCGTAAATAGGGTTGAGCGATTTCAGAGTCAGCCGAAAGGTCCACCTGCGATGTTTCAAGTCAGTTGCGGCTGACTCTGAAATTGCTGGTCCCTACTTAGGACCAAGAAATTCACATGCACACTCTTTCCACTTTAGATAGCTAGATCTCCCACTGGCATGCAATTGTAGTTTATGTAGATGCATCATCTAATACACTAGTTATGGTACTTGAGTGCGGACATCGTGGACAATGCCGTCATGACAATTACGACCCCCAGCAGCGTCCCCCTCCAGACCCTCAAATGCAGGCACAATTGCCTCATGAATACGTATTGGTGCGTCGCCAAGCCTCCTTGTATGATCTTCCCTTGCTTATTATTCTTCACGCAACGTCATATATGGTATTCAGCCCAGGAGACAAGGAAACAAGACAATGATGAGGAAAGATTCGCTGCAAGGACAAGATTGTCCATGTCCATACTTGGATGGTCGCACACACATGTGAACGGGTACATCTGTCTCCCCACCCTCAGAATACCAGTTAGATGATGTGAGAACTCGACGTTTGGAAGGTATTTGGGTAAACTGATTGTACCAGCTGTAGCGCAAGGAGCTCGCACTGCATGAAAAGGGACTCATGTCTCGGTTCATGTTATCTCATTGCATGCATAAGCCCTCTTCTATTTTTCCCCCTAACTTGATGTTGATCTCTAGTGGATGGCTCTCAATTCTTTCCATCTCTTCCTCTTGCAATATTCCCGCAAAGTACTCAAGGCGTGCATGTTGAAAATTGTGTTTGACATGTTGATGGCACACGAAGGGGAATTTCTGCAGGGGTGCCATCGGGGTATGCTCTCGTTCCGACAGCATATCATGAGTTTGGTGATGGCTAGAGCAAGCATGCCCTCAAGCTTTTGCTACAAGTCCTCAACAGGAAAGATGCGGAAAAGGTTCAGGCATTGTTATATGTTGGATGAGTGAGTGCATGTCACTATCTGTCTCCGACACTCGGATGGTGCTGAGGACGTTCGCACATGCACGACAGGTCCCAAAGAGTCTCGTGGTGGCCAATCCCTCGCCTGATATGGCCGAGAATCAAGAGCTGAGACAGTGTTTGGCATATTTCTTCCCCGTGGACAGGTATGTGGATCTGCCTTTTGTGCGATCTTGATTTTTGATGCTTGCACTGACACACACGCATGAGGATAGATTTTGGTACCGATATTGGAACAGCTCACAGTGGCACGTGATCTAAAGGATGACCAAGAAATGGTGTCTCCTGCACCAATTATTGTGTCAAGTGTTCGGATGGCTGCATCTCCCCGAGACAGTGGATGACGACAACATTCGAATGCTCAAGTTGTTGTTGGTGCACAATGTCTTTATGGTACATCTCACTTTTCCCTTTCTTACATGCACTTCCCCTCCAAATCATACCCCTGCAGCACTGTGGTAGGGAAAGAAGTGTTGGATCTGGGATGTCGGAAGCAAGGAGGGGTTCAAAGGGTAAAGGCAAGGACAAGGTGAAGCAGAGCAAGTGCATGACTGTGTCTGTGTGAGATTGACTGCTAGACAGCGGTGGCTGTCAGGTTTGGACGAGAATGGGGGGGGGGAGATTATCAGCCAGGAAAGACATGGATGTCCTTTATTTGAACCTCTCTTTGAACCTTTCTCTACATTGATCGCCCGGAAGTATTTTTTAAATACATCTGAAGAAAGTCACAAACTACCCAATCACCATCATAATTGTTCAGCTGTGAATATCTCTCCTTGGACTGCCAAACCATCAGCTTTGATAATCTATGTCAGAGAGATGTTGCTGACCTCACGACAAACAGTTTTTAGTTGCTCTTGATGCTGCCTGCTATATGGTTTTGCTAGGACAAGATGTTCCCAGGCAAGCTGGATGATGAACAACTATATGAGACAGGGTCAGGCAATCCAGGCAATACGAGAAGAGTTATTTATGCGAATTTCCTCATAATTGGCTGCTGGCCATCAAAGGGTATTGCAAAGATTATAGCCACCACAATTGATCCTTGAAACCTCTCCACGCAGTTTACGAATTAGAACCTTTGTTTGCGAGACAGGATTTTGGGTTTGCACAACCTCCTCTGCTTCAGTGATAGGTACATCTTTTGGAGGAAATATTTTGTGTTGTGTAAGTGGGAGTGGGGTAACGGCATGTTCAGGTGGGAAAACAGACTTGCATATGTATCAGGGGAGAGAAATACCAATGGTAGGACCATGGGTTCTTCATGACTCTGGGCATTTGTGCAATGATGATTTTCGCTTGGTGGAGATACGAGCTTTAATACTAGCAATGTACAATGTATCTACAGTACATCAAACGCTCCTCCTTGTTCTACTCTAGTTGATGCTGTTTGCTCAAGCCGCTTCTAGCAACAGCCTACACTCTAATAATTTACTGTATTAATCCACTACAACACACTGATTAGTGAATTGCGGTGTTTGTTCAAGCCACTTCTAGCAATGGCCTAACCTCTCTTGTTTGCCGCATTAATCCACTACTACAATACACTTCCTGGTTGATAATTAAAGGTATGATCACATCAGGTACATATCTGAGTCATGTCATTGGAATGAGAGCATACCCTGATGGCACCCCTGCAGAAATTCCCCTTCATGTACCATCAACATGTCAAACACAATTTG
The DNA here is from genome assembly GCA_038092515.1 of Boletus subparvulus. Taxonomy (NCBI): domain Eukaryota; kingdom Fungi; phylum Basidiomycota; class Agaricomycetes; order Boletales; family Boletaceae; genus Boletus; species Boletus subparvulus. The sequence goes on along the minus strand of JBBPQL010000769.1, from coordinate 7,751 downwards.
CAACACGCACGCCTTGAGTACTTTGGGGGAAGATTGCAAGAGGAAGAGATGGAAAGAATTGAGAGCCATCTGCTAGAGATCAACATCAAGTTAGGGGGAAAAATAGAAGAGGGCTTATGCATGCAATGAGATAACATGAACCGAGACACAAGTCCCTTTTCATGCAGTGTGAGCTCCTTGCGCTATGGCTGGTACGATCAGTTTACCCAAATATTGTAGCACTATAACCGTTGGAACCATTGCAATGGGAAACTCTATCAGTTGAGTTTTTGATTTCCAACATATTCTGGAAGTAGGTAAATCACGTTGATTGGAAATACCTGATGGTTGAAGCTATATCATAGGCGCTGGACGCTCTCCATCTGTTGTCATACTCCCAATCTCCCTCCGTCATCGTATGCTAGGCATTTATTCAATCATGCAGATTGCTTGCTCATATTACCCTTTAGCTTGACACTGAAACAGTTGTCATCAATCAGGCCTCGTAGGGTGAAAATCCGGTGGTCTCTGAGCGACAGAATCAAAAACAAGATATTCACGAGGTGTGGCCCATCTTCTTCCATTACAGCGAAATTCACATAAAATTCCAGTCTTTGGAGAAGGCCTTTGATGGCTTCTCTGACGTGAGTCCCTCCAAATGTTCCTCTCCTAGCGCAATTGTCAATTCTCCCCCACTCATCCGCTTCGACACCCTTTCATCAGAGTGTCCCTTTGTCAGTCCTCAGCCACCTTTGTTTCAATACAATGCAAGCACGAGGATGACTTCACTGACCCTCCCTCATCCAAACGTCCTTGTCTCGCTCATTCACTCTCCCAGGCCACCCCCTCGCGCCAGTGGACTTCCTCAATCACTGAGCTCAAGCGGAAGTGGGAAGATGATATTGGTGAAAGTCCACCCTCGAAACGCCCCAATCTCAGCCCACCACCCCCTTCAGAACTGAATGCCCAGCCACCTTTATTTCAATACAAGCACAAGCGCGAGGACGACTTCACTGACCCTCCCTCATCCAAACGTCCTTATCTCACTCGCTCGCTCTTCCAGGCCATCTCCTCATGCCAGTCGACCTCCCCATTCACTGAGCTCAAGTGGAAGCGGGACGATGGCAACGTTGAAAGTTCCCCTTCGAAACGCCCTAACCTTGGCTTGCCACCCCCTCCAGAACCAAGTGCACCACCCACAACTCAATACAAATGCAAACGCAAGGACGACTCTACCAACCCTCCCTCATCCAAATGTCCTTGTCTCACTCACTCACTCTCCCAGGCCATTTCCTCACACCAGCTGACCTCCCCATTCACTGAGCTCAAGCAGAAGCAGGAAGATGACAATGTCGAAAGTTCCCCTTCGAAACACTCTAACCTTGGCTTACCACCCCCTCCAGAACCAAGTGCACCACCACCCACAACTCAATACAAGCGCAAACGCAAGGACAACTCTACTGGCCCTCCCTCATCCAAATGCCCTTTTCTTGCTCACTCGCTCTCCTGGGTCATATCCTCTAGCTCGACTTCTTCCATAGCTCGTTTCTTACCTCATAAATCTGTGGCATCATCCCCTCCTGAAGTGAGCAATACAGCAAATTCTAATCCTTCCACTCACCCCGAAAACAGGTTCAAACATCAATACTTATACTGCCTAACAAACTTCTTGACAAGATCATAACCCATCTAGATACTGATTGTTTGAAGGCTTGCAGCAAAGTATCCATACTTTTCAGAGAAATCTCAGGTCCCTGCTTTCTCACTGCTGTCATATTTAAGCCTTCCAAGTACTGGTTCTCAGTCAAGGGAAAGGATATGGTGGGGCTTCTGGTTTGGAGACGCTTGAAGTCATTTGTGCCTCCGAACAACATCCTTTTCAATGTCAGTAATGACACGCATCTACGTGCCCTCGACATTTTTTTGCGAACCCCATGGACAGCCAATGGTCTTTGCGTTTTTCTTATCTGCAATAACTCCCTTTCACCATCTTTGATCACCATGGTCATGAAGACTATGATAGATTCTAGATGTTGCCACATATCATTCGCTCAATCCTCCCCGACTCTAACCCCCGATCGCGTGCATGTCGGGTTCCCAAAGACCCCCTATCCTTTGTCCAGCAATCTGGAGACTTTTTGGATTGACAGTCACCTGGCTTTTTCATGCTCTCTCATCTCTTTTACAATTGGCGTTCTCTGCTACTCACCACTTAGAGACCTTTCCCTCCGAAGTACAGACCTCAGTTGCACTATGTGGAGCAAACTATTATCCTCGTTAACCTTTCCACAGCTGGCCAATCTCGAGTTGGACTGTGCATGTTCTATGAAGACTGTCCTGGACTTCCTGAGACATCATCCCACCCTCCATAGACTCACTCTCCATGGCTCCAGAAACGTGATGCAGAAGCACATTGCACACTATTCTTCCATCTATCTCCGTTCCCTAAGCCATCTCGCTGGACCTCCAGCGTACGTTTCCGCACTCACGAAGCACTTCCAGAATACCGGAGCAGTGTGGTCGCTCGGGGTAACCCTCGCAGCCACACACAACCACACCATTCATTTCTCAAGTGCTGAGTACCACTCGTTACTTTGAAAATCTGACTCACCTTGAGATCACTTTTCGGAACTCTGAAAGTATCACCAAGGAAAGTTTACAGTTTCCCAATTATGAAAGACGCATCAGCCATGCCATGGACCTCAAAATAGCACATGATTAGGACATCGGAACTGTAGTTGCCAGCCCTGTTGTGAGTTCTTGCAGATATCCATCATAATCAAAGCTAATATCTCTTCAGCCATGTTGTGGGATGTGGTTGCCAGCTTTCCTGGCAGCACGGAATATCAAGTTGATTTCAAATGGTTTGGAAAGTGAACAGCAACTACGCGAGGAATTTCTAGAACATGCACCTCTCTGTCAGCCTATGTTCCTTACAGTGTCGTGTTTCTAGTCAACATTTTGATTTGAATTATGTACTACCGCTCAAATCCCACTCTTAGCCACTATGCTCCTGTAGTTTTCAAAGTCAGATGGGGGTTAAGGGCTGGGGTTGAATTTGTGGCATGCTGAGTCTGAAATCGGCTGTCCCTACTTAGAATAAGCATTTTCTCACACCACTCTTTCCGCTTCCCACATCATTGACCACTTATAGTCAATTCATAGTTATACACGTAGAGTACCCCACTGTAAGCTTAGTGTATGTACAGTACATCCCTTTATCAGAAGCAAAAGCAACACAATATTTGTAGTATCATTGTAATACCCCTTGCTCAGAAAGCCTTCCCAATTCGTGAGTAAGACCAGAATGTGATGTGATTGTGTGGTTGCTTATCCTATTCAAAGGTTTAATCACCAGGATTCCATCAACCCACATGCTTATTGCATGGCAAATCTCCGCTTGAACAAGGGGGACAACGTGCAAGTCTTCGGCATAATCCTCCTTCCACAGGCTGGCTCCGAAATCAGCGTATGACCGGAAGGGGTCCTCTATCCCTTCTGGTATCGGTAAGTTCCTTCAAACCACTGCGAAGTGCTCCTCCCTTCTATCTGCTGACATCACTCCAAATATTAGATCAATCCTTCCCGTACAAAGGAGCTTCCCATCCTTGAAGAATATGTAGCAGTCTCTTTGTGATGCCTGGTGTATTGCAAACTGTATGCCTGATAAACAGCAGCGCTTGTATGCCACAATCTTGCCTTCCTGACAATTTATTCCAGCAGCCATCAACATATCCACCATGTGTGCCAGTATTGGAATCTCTTTGGTAGCATGATGAGTGTCCATGTTTGATCTGTCGTTCTTGACTGAAATTTCGTGGAGAAGCCTCATATCCGTGTCGAAAGAGGTATCACCTTGTGTATCCCTGCACTTCTGCAGAATGGCGCTAGCATGCTGGACAATAGCCACAGCCTCTGGATGTTGAAGGATGGCTTTTACCTTGGCCCCTGCACAGAAGTTGAGAAGCATAGTTTCTTCCAGTTCACCTTTCATTTGATGAGTTTCCTCTGAACTGTGAACTCTTGTTGCCGCTCACCAATTTTGTGGTTCGTCTTAGTTTTTTGCAATGTCCTGATGATCCACTCGAAAGGAAACATCCACCATCCATGCATTGGGCCATATCTGAGAAGGAATTCGTGGATATGCAGTGCTGCATGGTGATTTGGCCTCAAAGTGATGTCCAGGAAGATGTCCTTTATGCATTCAAGGTAAGCCCACATATAGTTGATATACTGTGTTGCATGGTTTTCAGATGTGATGTAAGACGTGCCCCACCTAACTGCCATAGCCAAGAGCATGGTGCTATGGGTGAGTTTCTTCCTTCGGGCGCTCTGTATATCTTCATCACAGTCTAACCTCCACTTTTCGAAGAGTGTCACAGGTAAATCGAATTTGATGCTTGATCTCCACTGTTCTGCTTTTAGCTTGCTGTGAGCTGCATTGCTGAGGTCGATCGGTGGACCTCGATGCCAGGTTGGCCTTGTTATTGCTCCTAAACATTTCTGAATATCGTTGATTTCATTTTTGGTCAGTGGCTCCCGTGATCTCGTCTTTTCCTTCTGACACTGCTGTTCACTGCACTCCTCCACAATGTCATGCCCCAATAGGATCTCGCGATCCCCCCCTTCATCATCTACGTCCATGGGAACCTGATGACGGGTTGACAGAGAGGGTAAAGACTTCGTCACGTCAGTTAGTATATAATGTGAGCTGCAAGTATCTCACCATCAATAGATGAACCATATCCTTCTTTCTGGGACGCTTCTGTGGAGACCCCAAAGACCCCACCATGTCGCATTCTTCCAGAAGCGCAAGCAAGACAGGTGCACGTAGGCGACTCAGTGCTGCCTCCATTGGACTATTCCTTAATACCTTTTTGCCTTTATCTAACTCTGCAGGATCTGCAGGCTTGAGTGCCAATGCTAGGGATTTGCGTAAGTCTTGATTTTCCTGCTTATCAATAATGATGAGGTCCCTGAATTGAAACTGTGTCAGCCTGAGGAGAAGGTTGTGCATGCCATCAATAGCAAGGAAACGAGTGGGGTCCCAGTACGGCAGACAAAGAAGCTCGGACCAGCGCACCCTTGTCTTCTTGAAGATCATATCTCATTGCTTTTTCATATCTGCATCTCTCCATCGGATGGCAGCATCATGGTACTCTTGGGAAGTATGTCGCTTCCAACTGTCAGCATCAAAGTCTCTGATATCTGACTTTTGCAGCCAGCAGAGGTTACACAGATGTCGCAATGTAGGAGCTGCAAAGCCACTAATCTTGCGAGCAGCTGGCAAGTCACTGATAACTAGAGCAATCACGGATCATATCAGGCGACCCATAGCATGAGCGGTGGTTTTTGTGAACCAAGTTCTCACTTTCCAGGCAGCCAAGAAGAAGTTGACAAGGGGTTGGAGGAAGTGATTAATCTCTTCTAGGGAGGGTTCCTTTGGCCCTGGGATGACACCCAACAGATAGACATTCTCTGTTTTGTACCGAAGACTTGGGGGAAGATTGAGCATAGTTATCGCAATTGAACCCACTGATTTCTTCTTCCCAGCAGTCTTGTTACCCTGAGGGTTGAACCAGTCAATGGAGAGACTCCAGGCCAGCCGGAGGTCGCTTCTCTTTAATCCATCCATGAAGATTTTACCATCGGGACCCTGAATTTTGGTGATTGCTGGTCCATCCTTGATATCCCAGAGCTGATGTTTGTTATTAAGCAGCGTTCCCCATTCCATAGCTTCCTCCATGCCCAGACGACTCAACAGTCCCACCACAAAATCACTGTAATCTTGGACCACGAAAGGTTTGATAGGTTGGGTAACTTTGGTGCTGCCATCCTTTGCCACTCTGACCAACAAGTGTCTGCAGGGCTTGCTGCCTCAGTACTTCTTGAATGTGCAATGCTCGGGGTAAACCATCTGCCCCCTCCCTCCGTCGGGAGGGTACATGCAACAGCAATGGGGGCATTTAGCATAGGTGTGGGTGGAGGGATCGAGGTCGAACTTTTTCCGAACCATGCATATGTCACTGGGGAGATATCCCCCACCAGACTGAGCACTCTTCCCTGTTTTAACAGTTGGATCACCAAGAATGGTGCTGAGCAGAAGGTTCAGCAGGCCTAATAGAGCGTTACACCAAGGGCATGTGATATGACCGAAAACGTTAAGAACAAGTGCAATGACCATGGGCAAAAGGATAGTCGGGTTAGTGTTATGGAAACCTTGGTGAGATTTACGCTCTACTAACTCATGAGCAACCGAAGATAATAACCTCTGAAGTCATCTCACCAGTATGGACTATTTCCACTGCCTGGCTCTTCTGATCCGCATTTTCTGGAGTCCGAACCTCCAAAGTTATCTTGATGGTTGTGACCACCACATGAACACGATCTATGTTTCTGGTCAATTCACCACAGAGTAACCTGTTTGTCTCGTCCCCTGTGGTGTCTAGGTGCGTGATTCTCTTCCTCTTCTCCATCAACCAAAGTAACTCATCGTCCACTGTTTTCAAAACCATTTCCTGCATTCCCTGCACATCCAGGCCCTCTACGACAGTCGAAATTCTCTTCGTCTGTTCATGTAGCTCATGATCTATGATTGCAAGCGCTGCGAAAGTCTTGCCTGCAGTGTTGTTGAATCGTCGCAGTGGAGATGGACTTGGTACCACATTTGATGTGGTGGTGGCTTCACGATGCTCGGGACGTATTGTTTCCTCTTGCAAGGTTATTTTGAAAATGTCCCTTGTGATGTCCTTGATTGACGTACTCTGTAGTATCATCATTGCATAGGTGTCCTGACCGTGCACAAGGTCTTTAATTTACCTCCTTGACTGATAACCTAGCCATCGCAGCCATCACATCGCAATAGCTTGCCTAGACCAGTTGTTCAGCCACCAATGATAGACCACATAGACGAATATCCATACCTCGGCAGATGCCCCATTATGGCGCTGCGCACAATTGCGGTCGTTGCGCTCATGGTTCCGTTTTTCTTCTTTATTGACTTCCCTTCCCACCTCCCCACAGATGGTGCAGACGCAAAGGACCATTGCAGAGAGAAAATGCCAGCCAGGGGATGTATCATTTCATATTTCTATGTACTTGGTATCCCGGCAACTTACAATGACTTACAAAAACATTTACAACAACGCATGATGTAGGACAAGCAGTGTCTTTCACGACAACCTTGACAATGACAATGACTTACAGCAATCATTGCCCTTGGCAACCTCACTGTATTCTCAATACAAATTAGTTGTTTCCCTTTTAGTCGGTTTCCAACACAATAGACTAATGGCCTTTATTAGCCCTGCTGCTTTGCTCATGATCACAATCCTGCCACCCCAAGATGGTCATCGTTGTGAGTGGTACATTTTTCTCTCTATCCGAAGCTGATGGTGATGAACAGTGTCATATCCGCCTTGTTCCTGCCAACGCACGAGCATCAAAGCCCAGGTGTCATCTGTCGCAGAAATCAGTGGTTTGTCAACCTTTATTTTCCACTTTCTGACCGCATCTGACAAGGAGCACAAGACAGCCTGTGGCTGGAAGCTCCATAATATGTTGAAGGAAATGACAAGCATCCTGTTCGTGGTCACTCTATTTGGTGTTGCCTGTCACTTGGCAAATTGGGGGCTGCAGGTGATCATGGCCCCCTTTGTCACTTCTTGAATGGCCCTCTGACCGGCCCTCTGACCGGCCCCTTAGTGGCCCACTCATACATATTCCACAACAGAAGCAAAATTTGTAGATAAATAAGATCTGAAAAATTATCC
>JBBPQL010000768.1:0-17533 GCA_038092515.1 Boletus subparvulus | reverse complement strand
GCCTTCTTGTTTCATATGAGATAATTTTTGGGTAGAATCTCTCATTCCCAATGAACATCTGTAAAGAAATACAGAGTTATCTCAAGAGCAGAACACGTCGCACGAGCAATGGAAAGGATACGGTGTCTTGTGTGGCACCTGAGCGCGGTGACTTTCTCAATCGCGACACAAAATCGTCACGGTACGTTAACTCGACATTAACAACAGATATCGTCACCCTTCCGTACTGCACACTTCAGATCGCTAATTTTCGCACGAGACAACGTGAAGATCAACTTATCAGTGTTCAAGAGTACGGTGTGGCAGTCACACGCAAATCTACTCCGCTTCAACATGCCAACCGTGCAACCGCAAGAGCAAAATTGATTGTAACCAATGATTCCTGGTCATCGCCGACAAGCAACGGACGATATCACTGCGCAGTTACCTGACTATTGTGGCCAATAAACCCATTATGCTTTGACCAACCCACAGTCCTCTAGCACCGCGGGTGTTCGGGGCGATTGCCGGGCGGGTACGGGTGTCCACTCGCGGTGTCACCCGTGACGAACCATAAACTTATTTGCCACAAGCTTCGCTTACACTGGCCTCACCTGGTCTCCAGCTCCCCAAACCAGACCTAATACTTCGAGGATAGTCATTCTGATCATTCATTCGGTCGGCCTCAAGACTTTAACTTTGTTGAACGTCGCCCTACGAGTGCCGCTTGGAATCGACACGCTCTGACAGTAAACTCGGTGCCTTTCTTTCCAATATCCCCATGGCGAAACTTAACGTCGACGAAAATCGGGTGGGTTTAAATTGAGGCTGCACTCCACCTGCACTCGGTGCCTCACTCATTATTGACAAGGTTCAGAGTAGTCAAATTTTAGCACCCGTCAGTAGCCGCGTCAGTCGTGGCACCGGTTTCGCGTTTCCATGGAAAGCAGGATAACATTGGGCCTAACTGGTTACCGTAGGAAGAATTCTGCACGCTGCTCAGAAACTCTCTGTCTAGCTTCCATCTGTTTCAGCGCCCCGATAAACTGTCCCTGCGTGAGCTTCGTTTGTCTCGTTGGAAGGCATCTGACAGCTGATCAGTATTTTTGCTCCATAGTCGCTTTGACATTTCCACCGGGACTTGAGCCCTTGAGAATGCATAAAATGGGAAGCATGGTCGTTACTGGGGCTAACAAACGTTGATATTCAGGCGGTCAACTCGCACGAGGATGTTTCCACTCCTTACTCTTATCTCATTCTTTACTTTGGCCAAGGCGGTCCCGCAGGCGACATCGTCTAGCAATTGTGTGGGCACGATCTCGTCACTGAGTGACGTGAGCGCTGCAGTTCAGTGCGAAACTGTGAACATCAACGCGTTCACTGTGCCAGCTGGGAAGACGTTCAGCCTCAACTTGTTGCAAGGCACCACTGTCAACGTTTGTGAGTGATCATTTGCAACCTTTTCTGCTGGGGTGGGCTGACAACTTCCTTCAGTGGGAGAGATCCAGTTTGGGAACCAAAGCTGGGCTGGTCCTTTGTTCGAGGTCATGTGCGTCGAGTTCATTTGACGAAGACATTTGCTCCTTTACTGACCTCGAGTTGTCGGTGATAGAGGGCAAGACATCACATGTGAGCCTGCTTCGAGTATCCTTTCACTTCGATATCAATGATGTACTTTCAGTCAACGGGAAAGGGCACGTCTGGGATGGCGGTGGACCTTTCTACTGGGTAAATGACGCTGCGGTGATTGTGTACTTTGTCGATGTCTGACCCATCACAGGACGGTCTGGGAACCAATGATGGCTTCACCAAGCCTCATCCCATGATGAGGTGGGTGCATTTTACGGAAATCGTGATATTCCTAACTTGATACGATAGGATCAAGATCTCGGGGACGTTGTCCGTATGTGACTATCTGTTATACGGTATCGTATCCCAACTGGCTTAATTTCAGGACGTTCACGTCGTCAATTCCCCGGCACATTGCTTCTCCATAAACAATCGTGGCCCGCTGGTCGTCAGCAATGTCATTGTTGATGACAGTGAGTCGATCATTTCCCTCGTAACTGACATTTTCCTCAACTTTTGAATGTAAAGGCCAAGGAGATTACCCCAATGCTAAGAGCAATGGCCGTCCTGCAGGTGATGAGCGCTCACTATTACGTGGAAGAACTTTAACATTGATTTATTCCCCAGGACACAACACCGACGGTTTCGATGTCAGTGGAAGTGACATTGTCATCGAAAACAGGTAAAAATGCGTATCCATCCTGTTTTTATGTAGAATTGACACAGTGGACGTACAGCGTTGTGATCAACCAGGTATTCATAATTATTATCTGGTTCTGACGAATTTGTTGACTCGTCACATTCAGGATGATTGCTTGGCTATTAACAAGGGGCAGAATATTGTATTCGAAAACAATTACTGCCATGGTGGCCACGGTGTATCCATCGTGCGTGGCCTTATTTAGTCACTGAAATACATAGATCCTCATGCTCCAAAACTACAGGGTTCGATCTCCTCCGACACTGTCGTTGAGGGTATCGTCGTTCGGGGAAACACAGTCGTTAATAGGTGCTCATTTTAGAACTGACGCATAAAGCTGTTCAAACTAAATGAATGACCCATAGCCAACAAGCTTTCCGCATCAAGACTGACAAAGCTGCGACGAATAGTATGGTCACCAATGTTACCTATTCCGTATGCAGATCCACCATATCCAGCTCGGAGTCACGCTCATTGCGCATCACCAGGACAATACTGCGACAAACTGTTCCTCGTATGGTGTGCTAATTACACAGAGTTACCCCGCTTCTCTCGGGACACCTGGGACCGGCGTCACCATATCCGTGAGTAATTTTGTCATAAGCAAAACAGGTGTTGATTGGATGTTTTTGATAGGACATCAACTTCAACCAGGGAACAACCGACATCAGCGTCAAGAGTAGTGCTAAAATGATAACCGTGAACTGCGGTGACGGTTCTTGTACTGGTATGCTCTCATTCCTTTCAATCAGCGGGAGATGATCAATAATTTCTGCAGGGACCTGGGATTGGTCGGGTTTGCAAATGAGCGGTGGCGAGCCCGGTACGACGACGAACTGTCTTGTGTCCGGTTATAGTACCTACTAGAATCTTTTCTCTGAAAAATGTTTATGTGCGTACGGGGCGGTTTTCTCTACTTTGTAGCTCGAATCATTCGTGACAGCAAGGGATCCAGCTCAGTCTGACAGTCTCCGCCATCGCCCTTTCCATTTGAGGTAATATAAGCTCCCCTAAATACGCACGGTTTATCCCGGATCCGAGTCCTCTTTTCCCTCAATCGCTACCTCAGTCTGAGTCTTCCCTCTGATGAACATTTGTGACGAAGACTTTTGCTGGCTCTGTTCCAAGCCGGGCTCTTGCTGCAATTGCGAATTTTCCGATTCTCCTTGGTCGAAACCCGCATCTCAAGTATCGTTTTGCACCTTCGATGGTTGTGAAAAAACACGAAATTTCGATGTGGACGAACTGGAATTTCGTACGATCGACGGGAACTATTTTCTTGGCCCCCCCTTTGAAAATCCGGACCTTGAAATAGATGACATGATACAACGTCCAGGACGTGGGTCACAGCAACCGTGCGCCGCGAGCACTCCGAAGAACAATGGCTACGCCGAAAAATGGGAATCTCCCAGCACGAGGCCTCCTCCGGACTCTTCCTCGCCTGTCGGCCTCCATTCCGACTCTTCGCCATTCACGACGGGTCCGGTTCCGATGACTCGGATGTTGCGCCGCGAGAGCCCCGCTGTGAACCGACTTGCGCTTTGTCGCCCGCGTGATGATGGACAATTGCTCGTCAAAGCACCATTTAACGACCGGGCGGGTTCGAACGTTTTCATATTTCCTACCACAACGTCGATGCGTCGTTCCCCCCCTCTCCCCACAGATACGCCCGAAAGCAGGTCGTCGATGCCTGCTTGCAGCGCTGCTCAAGTATCCCTCGATGAGCGTCTGTATGCGATAAGCACACGACAAGTTGTGGCAGACGATATATGCGTGGTGACGACCCGAACAGCGATCGAACAAACGAACCATCTTGAAAAACCCGACGAGATCGACCGTGTGCCTGCTCTGGGGAATCCCATAGCTGCTTCTCGCAAGAGAGCCATTTTTTCTGGTCCTACCATCCTCGATTTGGCGATATCGACCGAACTGGAACCCGGTTCGTCGCACGGCGCTGTGAATGATAGACTCAACGATGCCACCACCACGAACCGCGAAACAAAAGGAGATGATGCTGTCCCCTCGAATATGCCTCCTCGCAGAGTGTCTACCATCTCAGTTTCTTGCCCCGCTCAGGCTACGCTGCATAATGGTCTGAAACGACGCCGCTCCTCAGTCGACTATCCCCCAGAATCCAAGAAGGTGAAGCTCGATCGAACCGTGTCTCATGTTTCCTGTGCCAGCGACTCGAGTGTTCAATCCAAATACCAAGCCACGGAACCTGCGAGTATACGACGCGCGCGGTCATTGAGATCAGAGGTCTCTGCGTGCTCAGGAGGGTCGCCGGTACGCTCATTGTCATCGTGTATACAAGAGAGCATTAATCGATGCGCATGTATGCGTCTTTCTCTCCCAGGATTCGCTTTTCTACCCTTCCCCTCTGAGTTCACTGACTTCTCGACCTTGCCTGGACAAGGATTGTCCACCGACGGTTCCAAACACCCCGCTCCCCAATTCCGTGGACTACGCCCGATCAAAGGCGAACCCTCTGGCTCGAACGCTCGGAGTATATCGCCGCAGATCCTTGGACGTCCCAGCGATTCCCCCAGTCCCCATCATCGCACCACCTCCACATACCACACCCACAGTTGTGCGTTGCGCTGAGGACCAAGCGATTGACCGCCTCAAGGCGCTTCTCCTCCGGGAACGCTCCGAACGCCAAAGGGACGGTTTAAATATCCACGACGAGACACGTACGGAGCGATTGAAGGCGATATATGCGACTGATCTGGCCTTTTCGCGGCGAGACAGTGCAAGTACCTCCGATTCGAGCGACAGCTGTGGCCAATGGGAAGAGGAGAGTACGCGCTCGGCGATCGATTCCCAGGAAAGCCAGGATTTAGCACCGATTCAGAGCGTGAAGATCTTCCCTGCGCAGCATAGGCTTATCGTTCAGGAAATTTGGTCCAACACATTCGGTATCGCGAACGACTTTCGGAAAGAGATGACAGGATGGATACTCGAGGTACGGTGGATCCGCGTGTTTTCATGGAAATCTCACTTTGCCCTTAGAAACTCCCAAAAGAACCGGTGCTACGGACTCGCGCTCAACGTTACCACGGTATTGATCTTTACGATCAACTTATGAACTCACGCCAGACGCGGTTTCACGCGGTGCAGTTGTTTCATAGATACTTTCTTCATCCCGGGAAGGTACAGTACTGGAGAGAGGCGTGCAAGTACGAGCGCCTCGAACGGGAATCCTTGGGATCGCATGACGACTCTGAGAGCGGCATCTGGTATCTCGCGGTCGCATGCATGGCATTGAGTGTCAAGGTATGCATGAGTTTGTTTTTCTTTTGATACAACTCAACGGTCGTTAGCTTCATCGCGACTGCCTCGCGCCGCTCGGCCCGGTATTCGCTGCCGAGTTTCTGGACATGGCACCCTATCCAATGACCCATGAGACGTTTGAAGTGGGTCTTGGACGGCTCTAGTTGATGTCAAGTGCTGATTCTACTATACCCAGCTCGCACAGCGTGATGTCATGTACACACTCCAGTTTCAGCTCGGGAACTGCACGCCGCAAGATGTCTTGGACGAGCTGTGGAATGCTTTGCCTACCTTACGTAAGGCGACTGCACCATTACAAGGTGGTTGGATAGCCGTTCAATGCGTGACTTGGGAGAAGTTATTCGAATCGCTCCTGCGTAAGTATTCATTGACTCAGTGATACTCCAGTGTCTAAACGTAAGGCTCGATGTGCAGAACCAGACATGTTGCAATATCCAGTTACCTTGCTTACGGCTGCGGCACTCGTCGACGGCCTCGCTTTTGCGCTGGCGTGTCACTACAGGACGGAAGCGGAGGGTAACATCTGCGGGTGCAAATCCTTAGTCAAGACTCCAGTTTCTGAACCCGTCCTCGATGATATCGAGCCGACATTGTGGCAGATTTATCTCTTCGAGGCAACCCAGTTGGTGGATGACGTCATTTTGGACGTCAAAGACGTGCTTCATCTATCCCTCGTGCGTCGCATTAACCCTTTGTATTAGCGCTGTTTGACAGTATGGCTTGCAGATGGAACTGGATGAATGCAGGACGTGGTTACGTTGTGTTGGTGGTCAAGAGTAATTCTTTGTTCACCTTTGACTTTCCATTGGACATTTCGATCGAACATGGACTTTCCTGTGTAGCTTTCCTACTTTGTACATACGATCGCGTCGATGACGTCGATACGACAGTGTATAGCCAGGCGAGTGTTCGCTTTTTAACCCAGACTTGGACGTATGGCAGATTCGAACAAGCTCGAAAAGGGAGAAGTGGTGTGAGTATCTCGAGTCCTCATTGCCAGTGATTAGGTCGCAGCTGGGCGGGCAGCCTTCTACGGACTCCAATTCGTCGAGGAAGAAGTGCGCACGTGTCATTCTGTGAACATCTTGTTGTTGCACAGAACATGAGGTAGGCGCCACGACGCCATTGGCCAAGTTTATTATGTTGTTATGTGCACCGGCGTGGGAAGAAATGGAATTGGGACGAACACCAATTGTAGACCGATGTGGTGAGAATTTAGAAACCAAGTCGCTCGGGTCGCCTGCCGTTCTCTCCTTGTTCTTCTCCTTGTCTTTCTCTTTACGACCGCCAGGACAACTACGACCAACCTGTCTCGCTAACTCGATCTGCTGCTATTTCTTGCTTCCTGCTCTCGAACCTTTTCATCACCCCATCTATACCCGATACCAGCATCCGCCAACTAATATCTCATACTCGTGCAGAGTCTGTAAAATCTGACCAGTGACTTTTCGACCTCCAAAACATGGCCCCGGGACCCAAGATGGGTCCACCGCTATTTCTTGGTCTCGAGCTCGCTACCGATCAGCTCCGCGCATCGATCGTCGACGAGAGCCTGGAGCTCGTGGGGGTCGACTGTGTAGACTTTGATTCTGAATTATCTGAATATCAGTGGGTCTCCCTCTTTCCATCCCTCCACTGCCCATACCGTCCCAGTTCACTCTTCTAGTGTTTTTCTCTCATCTTTTGGCCCCCAAAAAAACATATATCGCGTAGTGCTAACTCTCGATCAGGACTCAGGGTGGCATATTCACGACGCCGGGAGATGCCTACACGACCCCGGTCGATATGTGGGCGAAGGCCCTAGGTGCGCCGTTTCGCGGAATCAAAATTTTCAGATATCAACGATTTACTAATTTGGACTTTTTTTGTAATTCCCTCGATCGTAAACCTTATTCGGCATGTGTCCCCACCACCCTTTAATATCAAGACTTTCTCTTCGAAAAGCTTTCCAGAACTTACGACGTGACGAGGATAAAATCGATCGGCGGTTGTGCTCAGGTGCGTTTCGCGTCGCTGCCATTTCTCTGGGTTTTGTTTGTTTGTCGGTAATCCGACCCTTGGTATCACCGTTTGCAGAATGCCGTCGTCTGGTGGAAATCCACACCGATCCCTTCATTCCCCGCGTTGGACCCGCGGCTTCCTCTACATTCCCAACTTCCTCCAAACACCTTCTCCCTCACCAACACCCCCGTCGCACAAGACACATCCGCACATACCCATGCATTGGCTCTTGAGGCGCTCCTCGGAGGCCCAGATATCATGGCTGCGCGCGTCGGTACATGTGCCAACGGGTCGATTCTTGCCGCTCAGCTCCTTCGCATCCGGGAGTCCTGGACGTCGGACGTGTGGGCACGTACGGGCAAGATACAACTCGCGAGCACATTCGTCGCAAGCATGATCGTCGGCGAGTGGGTGAACATGGGCGAGGCAGAGGCATGTGCGACTGGCATGTGGGCACATACCAGTGGCCAGGGAAGTTCAACCCAGGGACACTGGGATGAGGGCGTCCTCGAGATCGTTGGTGGTAGCCGAGAGGAGGGACGGAGGATCCGAGGATGGCTCGGCGAGGTCGACTTGGCAAACGGTAGGAAAATCGCCAACGTGTCGCGGTATCTATGTGAGAGGTATGGATTTGAGCCTGGTACGTGTTGTGCATGCTTCCATAGATCCGACTTACCGACTTATGCTCTTGTGTTTTTCCCAGACACCGTCGTCACACCATTTACGTCTGATTATATTTCTGGATATCTTTCTCTTTGTCCGTCGCCTGGAGACGCTGTACTATCGTTTGGACCCATGGATAGCCTCCTCACGCCCGCACAACACTATCATCCCACTCGCCTTTACAACCTATTTCCACATCCAGCACAGGACGCTGGAGAAAAGCGAAGATACATCGCCATGCTGACAAGCAGGTAAATCTATGCTTCTTGACTGCCTTCATTTCCGGTTTAACCTAACGTCTGGTCCAGGAACGCTGATGTCCCTCGTGCCTTGGTTCGAGACATGTACACTAAGAGCTGGAGTGCTTTTGATCGTCTAGTTGCTATCGTTCCTCCCGGTGGCTCCATCGGGTACGTGGGCGTCATCTGGGATGATTCAGATTTCGATCCTAAACTACGCATCTCACTTTGCATATAGGCTCGACGACAAGCTTTTCAGCTTTTGGTTGTTGCAGGGCGATAGCTACCCACTCTCACACGTCAAGGGGATCTACCGCTTCGAAACGGGTATCAAAGTCAATGAGTTTAGAGATCTTCGCGCAAATCCGCGGTGTCTTCTCGAGAGCCAAGTTCTCTCCTTCCGTGTCCGATGGTCTCGGATGATATCGACTGGTGTGCTCGGGTCTCACATCAACCGTAATCGTGGGAATGTGCAGACACCAGGACCGAGTCCCATCACGGCATCTGCGCCAAACAGTCGTGCAACAAGTCTCGGGCTTCCGTTTGACCCGTACGACTACTCACCATTACCAGCTCGAATGTTGGTCACGGGGGCAGCAGCAAACTTCCCTTCGGTCGCCAATTTGGTTGGGGACGTCTTCAACGCGCCTGTGTTCATGCCAAACACGCAAGTAGATTCTGCCCAAGTCGTCCCACATCGCAACGCTCCCGCGGGTGGTTTCCCCAGTCGAGGGTCTCTCGGCGGGGCATATTTTGCACGCTGGACCTGGGGCAAGGAGCGTAGTTCTGCTAGCGGTGGTTCGGGAACTGGTAGAGGTCTTGGTGGGTATGAGGAGGAAATACGAAGGCTACTCGGGAAGCGGTGGGTTGCATCTGGTGGCACACCACTACGCACCAACGTGAACGGGCCTCTGGGCGGGAGTGGCGGGAGTGGCGCCAACAGCGGTACTAGCACGCCGTATGGGCACCCGCGATCAAACCTCAGTTCCAACATCTTTGTGGAGGAAGAAGAGGACGAAGTGGAGGAGATGGAGCGAAGCGATGGGATGCTGAACGCGTCGGTGTTTGCTGGCGGCTTTGCAGATCGGGATCTCGGGCGGGACATTAGCCGGATGCGGACGCTCACTGGATCCACCGTAGACACGAGCACGAGCGCGGGCTCGGGTGCGCCTTCGACGACGTTCACAACGCCTGACCTGGGAGGCGGAGCGAGTCCTGGGGCAAACGGCGGTGCGACCGCGCTACAAACAACAAGTCTCACCCCTGTGACGGCGATGCCGACTGCAGATTCAGAAGCCCAGATTGGGCTGGCAAAAGTAGCGGAAGCAGACGTGGACGCGTTCATGACCTATGCGGCCATCGTTCCCGAATATTGCAGGTTGGAGGGCATGCTCTGCAAAACCCTCGTATGACCGTGCGTGTTTTCGACGGGAACTCTTTTCTTTTTCGCAATCGGCAGGGGAGTAGTTTTGGGGGAAGTTTGTGCGATTTGGTTGACATCGATCAGGTCGATGGGACACGACACTTACTGGGGCTGGAAGCCGTAGGCGTCGGTTGGCGTAAAATCAGAGCAATCCACCATATCCACCATCCTCCATCTGTATAGTACATATATTAGGATCACGTCAATATGCATGCCGCATCGATATCGATATCTTTGCACGAGTCAGCGTGGGCAAGCATGCCATTGAATCGGGGAAATCAGTGATATCGATTCTATTTGCCCCGATAGCACTACCCGTTCCGGCAAGCCGCAAGACCTCGCAATTCCCAGGAATTATGACCTGTCCCGAATAAAGATCAGCGATAGGGCAAGCACTGGCAAAACGCCAGCTCCACTGATTATCACCGCCACGAACGTGTGCAATATAAGACCTGTGCTCTAAATACCTCTCCCTCCTTTCTTTCTTCCCCCAGGACATCGGATCGACACCCCCTTTGCACCATGGCCTGCATTCAACAGAACGGCATCTACTCTCTCACTAACCTCAAGGGAGGTACTTGCATTGACCTCTCTGGCGGTGATAACGTTTCCAGTACGTCCATCACCCTCTCCACGTTTCGTTTTTGTCGCTCTTTGAATCTCACCAAGGATTGTTCCGCAGTCATCGGCTATGGGTTTCACAATGGACCCAATCAAGCGGTACGCACCTCCTCCCCCCGTCGTCCAATCGATGGTCCATCGTTTGCATCACGATCGCTGACATGTCAATAGTGGATCTTTGAAGACGCCGGTGCCCACCGGACGTTCTACCTCAAGTCCGCAGGGAGCGGACAATACCTCTCCGCCGCGGGCGAACCTAGCGACGGACAGAAAGTCATCGCTGCCGGGTCGCCGTATGCGTGGCGTGTCGATGATGAGCAGGGCGTTGAAAGTGGTGTGAGGTGCGTTGGTTTGGCGTGGACGTCGTGCTGTTTCGGTTGCGCTGACCACGTTTTGCCCTTTTTCTTTCCTCTTTTCTTCGTGTTGTGTGGTTTCTGGATGTGCGATTCGGTGCGATTGGTGATTTGGGTAGACTCTCGCCTGCGAGAAACACCAATTATTCCGTCGACCTCTCGGACCATGGGAATTCGACGCCTGGAACTCCTGTCGAGTTGTGGGGTCGTTGGGAGGGCCAAAACCAAGTTTGGAAGTTGCAAAAGGTTCAGTAAAGGATGACTCTTTCTGCGGAGTGACTAGTGTACGAATAGGGTCGGAGCGTGTCGTTTACATGGTGTATGTTTGAAACGCGTTTGTGAGGTTTGTGAGATTTCATTCAGGCCACGGAAATGTTGTACGATTGTTCGTGAGTTGCCTTTGCGTCTTGCCGTGTCGTACAACCGAATAGTGCGTACTACCGCTTCGTTCCGAGCCACCGATTCACCATGTGGTCCGAGTCGTCGCGCGCGCCGCATCCAGTTCGTGCACTGTTTGGAAGATTTCCAAGTCACCATTAGGATTTCGCCGCCGTCCTATTTCGATCAGTCATTTCATTTATGTATCGTTGGGCTCCACGGCTAGAATGCCTATTGGCATTTTGGCTCGGCTACAGCTTGCAGATGCCATACACCTTGACAGTCTGAAGTCACGTCAGCTTTCAAGTTTAAAAACCCCACCGCGGGCGCCGCATCACTCCAAGTTTGCAACCCTCCACTCCGGAGGGTTGGGCCGACACGGCGACGTGCACGTTTCGGATACACTTGGCCTGCCAGTGACCGCGCTACAGACGACAAGTCTCACCCCTGTGACAGCGATTCAGAGGCACAGATTGGGCTGGAAAAAGTAGCTGAAGCAGACGTGGTCGCGTTCATGACCTATGCGGCCATCGTTCCCGAATATTGCAGGTTGGAGTGCATGCACTGCAAAAAACCTCGTGTGATCGTGCGTGTTTTCGACGGGAACTCTTTTCTTTTTCGCAATCGGCAGGGGAGTAGTTTTTGGGGAAGCTTGTGCGATTTGGTTGAAATCGATCAGGTCGATGGGATACTGGCGCTGGAAGTCGTATACCGAGTCAGTTGGCGTGAAATCAGAGCAATCCATCATCCGCCATATTCACCATCACAATCTGTATAAGGGCCACGTCAATATGCACACACCCATTGATATCTACGAGCCAGTGTAAGGCAATCAAAATTCCAAGGATGCAAGCCCCTGAATATTGAATAGAGATCGATAGGGGGTAAAAAAACGTCAGTCTCCACTGATTACGAACGTCACCGTCACGAACACGTACCGTGCGCGATATAAGACATGTGCTCTGGACGCCCCTAAGACATTTCTTTCTTCCCCCAGGACATCGAATCAACACCTCTATTGCATTATGGCCAGCATTCAACAGAACGACATCTACTCTCTCACTAACCTCAAGGGAGGTACTTGTATTGACCTCTCTGGTGGCGACAACGTTTCCAGTACGTCCACCACCCTCTCCACGTTTCGCTTTTGTCGCTCTGAGAATCTCACCAAACATGGTTCCACAGTCATCGGCTATGGGTTCCACAATGGACCCAATCAATCGGTACGCATCTCCTCCCGTCGTCCAATCGTTTGGATCGTCGTTTGCACCACGATCGCTGACATTCCAATAGTGGATCTTTGAGAGCGCCGGCGCCGACCGGACATTCTATCTGAAGTCCAAAGGGAGCGGACAATACCTCTCTGTCGCGGGCGAACCGAGCGACGGACAAAAAGTCGTCGCTGCCGGGTCGCCCTATGCGTGGCGTGTCGATGACGAGCAGGGCGTGGACAGCGGTGTTAGGTGCGTTGGCTTGGTGGACGTCGTGCTGTTTCGATTGCGCTGACCACGTTTTTCCCCCTTTTCTTTCTTCTTTTCTTCGTGTTGTGTCGTTTCTGGATGTGCGACTCGGTGGGGTTGGTGGTTTGGGTAGACTCTCGCCTGCGAGTAACACCAATTATTCCGTCGACCTCTCGGACCATGGGAATTCGACGCCTGGCACCCTTGTCCAGTTGTGGGGTCGTTGGGAGGGCCAAAACCAGGTTTGGAAGCTGCAAAAGGTTCAGTAAAGGATGACTCTCTTTTTGCGAAGACGAGTGTACGAATAGGTTCGGAGCGTGTCTTTTAGTGTATGTTTGAAACGCATTTGTAAGTTTTCTTCAAGTTTCAGGCAACAGAAATTTGTACGATCGTTGGTGATCACGAGATGCTAGCTACCCGACTTTCCCGCCGACCAAATTCTGGTCCCTTCAAAACACGACGTACATTGAAATCAAGCTTGGATAGGTTGGTGCTAATTGTGCTAATCACCCCTTACGATACGTTGTACCTGTGGGACGTCCCGGGCGGTGGAGCCGGTGCCAGGGGTCCTGGAGCAGTGGCTGGCCTTTCCGCGTAGCAGGTAGTCCTGTAGTGTCGTGTAGTCAGCAGTCATTCCACTGCTTCCACCTCGTCCACCAGCGAGGGGTCATCCCCCTCTGCCCCTCTCCAACGTCTGAATCACTAAACTCGGAACACCGACTGACAGCGTCATCGACATGCACACCGTCCCAACGTTTCATGTATTCCTCCATGTTCGGGAACCCTAACATCGGCTCACCGCTCCAAGCGCCGAAGGAAAAGTCTGACTGGATAAGAAGAAAGTGGTGACGTCCGGCACAGGTTCTTCTTCGATAATAGAGTCGACAGAGTCGAACAGAGTCGATCGTAAACCAGGGTGGCAACGTCAATCCGAGGGCGAGGGCGATCCCACTGCCAATGATCGGGTCCGGTGACCAGACTACGTCGTACTACTAAGTCCCGCTCCAATGGCGGCCGAGCTTGCAAGACTTGTCCAGGCGTTGTTCGCATAGTACTGGTCGGTTACACATAGTGTATGGACAGGCCATTCGCATAAGTGTGCGCTTGCGGCTTTACCTTGGACGCGCAGAGTTCCTTTTCTGTCGCTGTCTCCAATAACGACCACGCCGTTATTTCAGTTGGCTACTTCGGTCGGACCCTGCTCATTTTGGATCTATATGAACAATGTCTTAGTAGGCGGCATGTCCTCCGAGTCGTCCTTCGCTGTGACTGGGCACATTGCTCGTTGCACAGATGACCTAGCCTCTAGACATATACCATGACAGCAAACTTTAAGTAATTGGGAAATCAAATCTTTTGCGCTCGGAGGCCGTATGATAGACATGCCAGGGCTGTTCGCCTTTCTAGCCTGTGTTGTCTATTGCCCTCTCATGAGTCCGTGGCTCTCCGAGTCAGTCTGCTCGACGTTTTTGCAACCATAGAGGTAGATCTGATATGATGAGTTCTCCATTCACATTTAGTTGTCAGAGAACACTCCACCGATGAACAATTATTAGCCATCCATACGTGGACGCTTTGCAGTGGCTCTAGATCTGCTTCAGAAATTCCAGCCATCTCCAGTCCTCGCTACTCCAACCACGGCGGCAGGACTGTGATCAGACGTGACTGATGTTGACCCTTCAAAGTCTTTCTCTCTTACAGCTAGGTCGCCGGATGTAGTCTGGTTACCAGAATAGGTTGAAGGGTGAATGCGAGTGGTGAATCACGCGAGCGGCAAATCACACGAGCCAGAGAGTTAGTATACCCTGCGAAATGGTATGGGCGAAGGCCCAACCAGAGTGAGCTGCGATCCCGGGAAGAAGGAGCCTGCGACGCGTGCAGCGAAGCTCTGCCCATACCGAAGGAGGAGGCTACTAACGATGTCATTCACCCTGGAGAATTTGTCTATGGCAAATTCTGAGGGAGTTGCTATACGTGTATGGAAGGGACCAGTGGACACGAGCAGGGAAATAGGCGTATAGTGTGATACCAGTGGACGCTCGAGTGCAGGGAAGGGTTCCCATGGGCACTCGAAGAAAATTGTGTGTATGGAAAGGACCAGTAGACACAATGAAAAGAGAGAGAGGACTCGGAGCGAAAAACGGCACGACGCAGGAGCTAGGATGCTCCGAGTCCTCAGCTAAGAGCTGCAGTTGTGCGGCGAGGCGGCGAAAAGCAAGAGCCGCACCGCTTCGCTTACTCATGCACGGACTCTACTCTAGGAAGGTCCCACATGACCGGCCTAGACCGCCAAGTATCGAATCAAAGATTATGTATTACACCCGAACGGGGTGCATCATGTGCTCGAGGAATTTTCTTCCATTGCATAGCGAACCAATAATCACCTCGAGCACTTACCATCCGGAGCAGAGGCCTGAGGCCGTTCGCACAGACGCACACGGGAAAAATTCTCCAAGGGCAGTTACTAGCGGTCGAAATTCACGGACTGATGTTGGCAACAGCATTTAGACACAGCAAACAAAAGGTAACCTTGTACCACCACACTATTTAATGTACAATATCTTCTAGTCCGTCTTCTGGTTCCTCAACTCGCTCAAACCGCCACAGTTGATTAAGCTTGATCATCCCACCATCAGTGGGGTTAAATTCCTTGATCACAATCTGCGACACAAGTCAGAAAGGTGCCTTGTCAAGAGACGAGAACAGATTACCTGAGGATTGAACGGGGGCCAAGTGGAGGCTGTCCATCCCTTGCCCGGATTCTCAAATGGTGCGATACTGAACAGGGAATGGGTTAGTGGCACACGGAATAACTGCGGAGAATGAGTACCACTCACGTGTATGCCTTGTTATATTCTCTATAAGTGACGATCCATTCGATATCTTGGTCATGGTGCATGGAAGCGGTGAACATGCCCTCCTGTACCCCGGTGTAGTCATACCCGTCTACAGCCTGAGCGAATCGGACTCGATATCTGTTGTCGCCTACTACTTCAAGTTCCCTGATTTTCCACTACAGCCGATGAGGTGAGCCTTGCTCTCTGGGTGGAAACGAGAAATTACCATACAAGTTGTTCAGACCCGTTGAGGCCGACATACTGGTAAGGGATGAATGTCTTATTGACGCTGGCGGGGGGGTTGCCCTCAGTAAGAGAGAGGATTTTGAAAATTCCGATAGAGGGTTTGTCTGACATCGAGACCTTGACTGTGGTAAGAGGTTTTTGGGGTGAGGTATGCGGTATGTGGTGCGACTCGTTCCTTTTATACCCCTCATCGGCCCATCGAAAAGGGACCCTGACAGATGGTACCCCAATCACCATGTAGAATCTCGCGATCCCCCAAGACAACATCGGCCCAACTACATGGATCCCCCACAGGGGCCCACACGACATCATCCGCATATCTTCATGGGCAGCTCACCCGGGCCCCCACAACAGCATCGGCCGAAGTTCATGCCTACCCGACACGGGCCTCCATGACAGCATGGGCCCAACTCAGCGGATACCCCACATGGGTCCACAAGACACTAACGGCCTGATTCCACGGTGGCCCCACTCGGGCCCATTCGTGGCCTAATTAACGTCTCCCACTGTACATCACACGGGCCCACCGCGGGGTCATCCGACAGGATCGGGCGATTTACAGGCAGGCTCGTCACTCCTATTTGTACAAAGTGACTACAGTATGTGTCTCGCGAGATAAATCAGTCACTTATCAGCATGCCATACCACGAGGAATTCTGCGGGTGAGTCCAGAGATGGAGACGTCCCAGGATGGGAACGGAGCTCAAGAACCAAACTGTTTCGAGGTTCATGATAGCATGGGGCCATTCGTCATGGCGTAAGGACGGCACCCAGTAATAGGCAAGTCATGGGTACCAGGGGTGCTCTGATAATCGAGCCGAAGAGCAACTGAACAAGCTACCAGAATGTTCCAAACTTATCGGATCGAGACTGTACCACCATGTGCGGAATCCAAGGAACAGAAGATATGTATTCCCTGGTGTCAATGCAGTTGACTCCTGCTGTTCCGTGCGCATACGACTCGGACTCTGACTCGGCTGGCTATTTGGCAAGAAAGACACACCGACCGACAATATCTGGGTCGGCTCGGGGCTCCAAGTACATCTACATCTACGTTTGAGGTCGACACCGTCATGCATGCCAAATGTGACAAACCATGAGGCGCGGGGAGTTGTGCTCGGTGGTATTGCAGCAGTCGAATCCAAACCAGCTGCAAGAGAGCGCATACCAAAGAGGAATGCTGCAAAAGCGGTCATCGAAACGGGGGCCCGGGTGAGCTGCCAATGGAGATGGGCTGACGGTGCCTTGATAGCCGGGGGAGCTGCACGCGGAGATGTACCGACGATGTCGCGTGGGCCCTTGTGGGGGATCCATGTAGTTGGGCCGATGTTGTCCTGGGGGCCCAGATGAGCTGCACGCGGAGATGTCCCGACGATGTCGTGTGGGCCCTTGTGGGGGATCAATGCGGTTGGGCTGATGTTGTCCTGGGGGCCCGGGTGAGCTGCCCATGGAGATGGGTTGATGGTACCTTGAGGGCCGGGTGAGCTGCACGTGGAGATGTGCCGATGATGTCGCGTGGGCCCTTGTGGGGCCTCCATGGGGCTGGGCCGACGTTGTCCTCGGGGCCCGGGTAAGCTGCCCTTGGAGATTGGCTGATGGTGCCGAGGGGGCGCAGGTGAGGAGATGTGCCAATGGTGTCGTGTGGGCCCTTGTGCATCAGGAAAAATGGGGATGACGACATAGCACAATGTCGTCTCTGTTGCACTGGTAGCCACAGTCAACTTCCCCCCTCTATATAGGTGTAATTCCACTGCTTCCACTTCGCCCACC
>JBBPQL010000767.1:0-17538 GCA_038092515.1 Boletus subparvulus | reverse complement strand
ACTGCTCCTAACGCGATACCTACAATTAACCCCGAATAATATTGTTTGATATGTGCCCATATGTGGTATGTTTGTGAGAAGACTGAAAATGATCCAATATGATGGGATATGCGGTGTAATGTGCAACTCAGATGGCACGACATGTGGTGAGCTGGTGTCATATTGACCTTCCGCCAAACCAGGGAGTCAGGAATATCATCATATATTTCCAAGTATGAAATGCGTAGTGTATCTGAGAAGCGGTCACATGTAGCACTGCCCCAACATATTGAAAATATCATATAACTCTCATTTTGTGCAGGGTGTATGATCCAGTGTTATTCCAATATTTTCATAATATCTGGTCACATATGGCCCTACCAGGCCATACCCAGTTTTCACTGGGAGTGACCCCTCAGTTGCACGTTGGTAGTACACTAGTAATTCATGGATTTACATATATTATATGCATGGAATACATACCCTGTCTATTCACCAAAACACAGCAAGACAGTCCCCTCCCAGCACGAAATTTCCAAAAAAGTCTGTTCGCGCGACATGAAAAATTATCGTCACTCGTAGGCCTGGCATGAAACTTTAGTGTCATGCATGACTGACGGCAAAAAATAGTGTCCGGCGATGGACACTAAATAGCAGCGCCCATGACTTCAGTGTCAAGGACACTGAAGCTGGGTAGAACAGTGTCTGGGATGCTGATTTATAATGACTTTACTATTCACAGTGCATAAAGAGGACTCGGCAGCCAAACAATCAGTTCATCGGTCATTCGGATGATAAATGACATCGATGGAAGGAATTCACTGCAAGCAGGATGAAACTAGAAACACCTCACTCTCAAATATTTAACCGGACAGAGACCCACCTCAGGCTTGACAGGTCCTGCAGCGTGATGCCCCGTGTTCTCCGGCTCTTTCCCGCTCCATCATCCAAGCACGCGGCTCCCGCAGACGATGACGAGAAGAGATCTCTCCCAATGACGTCTAGTCAGATGCTTTCGAGCGCGCCTACGAAATCCGCTGACTCAAGCACTCATCGCCCAGCTCAAAGCTCGGACCATCGACACTGAGGCCAATTTCCCCATCGGCGACGCTGACAGTCTTATACAACAGGCACCCTCCCTCCTCACGACCAGCGCTGGCGTCAAGGCAAAGCACAACGCCAATTCGCTTTCGAATCAGCCCTCGTAGGAAAAAATTGCGTCGCCTTGACAGACATCCCCCTGGACAATCATGATTACGGGAGCATCGGGACACAGACATGGGGTGGAGCATGTATGCTCGCAGAGATGATTGCATAACATCCGCCGAGTCCCGGTCGGTTTGGTCTAGGCAATCGTCGAGTCGTTTGTGTCCATCTGTGGGCAGTGACAGCCCACTGAGCCGTCCCCTCCCGTATTCTCCAGATAGGCGCAGGTACGGGATTGGTTGGCTTGACGGTAGCAAAACTATGGCAGACGGCCCCAAACTCAACCCGACCCTCCATCCGAGCGACCATCGTCCTTGCAGACTTTATCCCGCCGTGCTCGACAACCGATAGTCCAACATTGACGCCGATTTTGCAACCGTTCCCAACGTCATCGACCGCGCGGTCCTCGCCAATAGTCATCCTTTGGACTGGCCCCCGCTTGCAACGACAGAGACGATACCTGACATGTTATCGACCCAATTTAATGTCATCTTTGGCGCGGACATTGTTTATGAAGGCTCAGCATGCTGTCTGGATGCGCGATTGCTTCATGTCTCTCCTCTCGTGTCCCGATGGCTCGAATAAGGTTCCTGTATTTCACCTCGTAATGTATATATTCGAGTCCAGCACGGTCGAAGAGGTGTTTGGCTCCGGGTATCGTGTCTTTAATGGACCACAGCGAGTGCTTACCATGCTCGAAAGAATCTATTGTCTATGAAGCTTATGGGGATGGGAGGTTTGAGAGGAACCGCACGGAGGATGATGGAGAGTATGTTTACTATCGGATCGGATGACCCGATGACCAGAGGAATGCGCAAGCTTTTTCAAACCTGGTCCCACGGACGTGGTCAGAAATTGGAAGTGTCAAGAAGAAGTGATAATGAACGTCGTACATACTTATTCTACGGGAGAAAAGGTCAAGAACCTCGAAGCTTCGAACTCGTGCATCATCGTTTCGAACTGTGGGGACGCGGGAGAAGGGCACTTGTGAACGTAATAGGATTTCCTTCTGAACCACCACCCTAGCAGTACTAGCACCAGGGTGACACACCGCTGGATGATGCGAGAACGCAGACGATGTTGGCCGAGAGCGACAGTGATGTCAGTGTCTTGATGTGGATCAGCCGACAGCGCGCACACCGGGAAACGACGGACCGGACGAGAGAGGAACTCCTGCACGGCGGGGTTGGACATGTCGAGCTCCATTGGGACAACCGGTGACATCATCCACTACCACTGCACAAACACACGACAACAATGAAGCGTGTGTTCGTCCCCGCCGCGCTGCACGCCGAGCTCACCGAATACACCAACCTCGTCCGTGTCCTGCGCACCACCCGCACCCTCGACCTCACCGCCCATCTCCTCCACCACGCCGCTCAGCACACCGACACCGACACATGGACACCCTGGCCGCTCATCGACTGCCCCGTCCCAGAATGGTCTCTCCACGACGAGATCCAGCATTTGGCAGAGTCCGTCGCGCATGAGGACGCCGATTCGGACTCGCTGTCGGCCCACCTCGTCCTCCACACCGACGCCGTGCTCATCCACATCTTCAACCTCTTGGCCGATCAGAGACCCTCCGCTCCGGGGAGCATGCAGAACAGGCTCTGGGCGATGAACTGGGAGGACGTCGTCAGCCTACTCGCCGTCAACGGCGTCGTCGACCCAGCGTACGTCCTTGTTCGTGACTGCCGTCCATTCTCATCGTGATGCACAGCATCCTCGCACGTGCCAAGAAGCGCCTCGAACGCATTTACGGACCGTCGTCCACAAGAGGTAAGTAGTCGCTCCGTCTCTTGGGAATGACATCTCACCTCAGTGGACAGCCATGGAGAGGCTCAAATCAGCCACGTCAGCCAAAGCGAGATTCTCGGTTCAGGAGGATCAATTGGTCGCACTGCCTGTACTCCGAACCCATCGGAACGACACCAAAGGTGAAAATTGTCACACCAACCAACAACGCCAACACTGACGACCCTTGCAGGTCCTCGATCCCACAAAAGCGGAGTCAAATCGTGCGCCGTCGTTGATACGGACACGGACACGGACGCATAGCAGACATACCTACTTGCCGTCACTACATTCCATCAACGCTATTTCCCATGCACCACCCTGTTTCAGTCGTCCTTTTCGCCACGAGAAGTACTGCGATCCGTTCCATATTCATGCTTTCTTTTGGTTTACTCAAACGCATTGGTGGGAGGCAACAGCGGGCTACTTGTCGATTTCAATCTCGCCCCTCTCAGTGTTATCTGTTCCCATCGGATACGGATCATGACAAACGATGTCTTGGACTCGTCGACCCTTTTTGGACTCATCAGGCCTCTCTCCTTCACATTCTACTCAAATGAGTCGAACAAGGAGCATCCCGCGCCCGCAGCGTGAGTCCCCTGCATACGCTGCGTAGGCCGGGATCGTGACAGACCTTTTTAGACTCCGAACCCGTTTTTAGACTCATCCGCTCGCTCTGTTCCATTTCATCGTAACAAACGATGCTTCGGGCGCTCGTCGCTTCGCTGCACATTGACACATTGATTAGGTTTTCTCCAATGCACTGCTGAACTCGGAGCGACAACGGTTCCATTCTTACACGCCATCCCCCGAAGTACGCTGCGTACTCGGGGATCATGACGAACGTTGCCCAGACCCTTTTAGAGTTCCCAAGTCGCTCTCCTTGAAATCCGCAGCTACAGTATGAAATAAGGTCTACATCACGTTTGTATCTGGCCGACTCACGACCAAGGGGCTCGACAAGTACCTGGATCGCATGATCCAGACCGTATCAGATCGTCTATGAACGGCTTCCATTCTCGACCCCCAGCGCTCAGCGCTGATAGGGGCCAAACGTGATGTGTTTTTGCATAATACGGATGTCAATACCGGTTTACAGCAGTCCGACGTGTCTCGGTCCACCATAGAACTGAACTGATTCTACCTCCGTATTGGCCCCTGTATGTGAAACGAGCGCCGTGCTGCCGCGCCATCACCAGAGCTACTCATCACCCGCTACTTACTCGGCCCGGCAATTGCATCGTCCTTGGTTTTCTGTTCTACACTGGCAGGACCCCGAACGACATCATTGCTTCCTAATCCTTATCGACCATCTCAGCTCCGTCATAACCCCCCGATATTTCGGCATCCTCCGTCGCACACAATACTCACGGGAGCGGTGACAGCAAGGGTTCGTGGTCTAATGCGGGGTGTACGGACTGCCCACCAAAGCAACGATGAAAGGAAAAAGATGCGGGAAAAAAGTGAACGCGAGATAAGAGTATCATGTACCGATAGCAAATCGTTACAGCACGTCCAGCGTGCGTACGCTGTCTATCAGCTTGTTCAATACCGTAGGCGTGATCTCTTCTATCTGGACAGTGATCAGACTCTCCGCAGCGACCCTCCTATATGCTGCCACATTGCCCGAGTTCGGTGTGACAAGCAGTGCACCAAATGGTTGTCTTAGCCGAGCGATGACTTGGAGTGCTCGCGTCTGCTTGTCCACCGCCGATAACGATGAAGGGGGTCGGAGAGACGCAGTGTCTCTAGGAAATGCGGTGGTCCATCCACTAAATGGTCGCCCAAGGCGAGCGACGAGCCGCGCTGCTCGTGTTTGCGGGGCTGCCGATGCGATACCGGAATGGCTAGGGGACAGTAACGACTCGCCAATTGAAAACGACTGGTCGGCTGTGTACTCTTCAGGTATCGTCTCCGCTACACTTCCGACGGGTTGTCGGTCGAGGAGAAAATCAATCCAAGGATGAACGAGGTACAGAGAACCGAATCGAGAGAGGTCCTCCTCGGTCTTGATCTCCACAATCCCGAGCGCAGCTGTTTGTGCACGAAAAACGAGTTCCGCCTTGTGTCGAGAAGCCGATAGAGGTCCAAGTCTGAAAGTGATACACGGAAGCTTCATCCGGCTCCCCACGTACAACGGTACAGAGAGCTGATTGAGCCGGTCACGCAACACCATGGCCAATGTACAATCGAGTGAAGATACCCGCATTCTGGCAGTGATCATGTCCATTTCAACATCGTTGATGGCCAACGGAATGTGCAATGTCTGCAACTGGCTGAACACAGCAATGTTGGCAGGGAGGCAGCTGTTGAAGCTGCCAGATTTCCCTGTCCATGCAAAGATGCTCGTATCTCCCGAACTCGTGAGTAGTTGTGCCAACAGTCGCCCGAGCGCTTGGTCCCCCTCGCCATATACAACCGGCAAAGACACAGAAAATATCCCGAATAATGAGTATGCCGCATCCTCGACGAGGGTCGTCTGTCGCCTCGAAACTAGACACAGCTTCTCTCGTATGTCATCTAAGCCCGGTCGGAGTGCCATTAAGGCTCGTGCCGAGATACCCGTCGCCTCCTCCATTTCCGACAGGATCACAGGTGACTCCTTGTGGTTCGGGATGTCGAGGTCCATGTACAGGGTCCAGTCCTCGTTGTAGAATCGGACCACCTTCGAGGCGTGATATTCCTGGAATGACCAGGCACGAGTGTTCCAGATGCTCCTTACGAGATCGCCGCGCCGCGACGGAGAGCGAACACCACGGAGTAAAACAATCGTCACTGCGGCACCCTGGTACCACCTGAACATGGCAACCAGGGCTTCCTGGAGCACGAAATGATTCGCCTTGTTGATACAACATGTATCACTCCATGCCCAATGAAACCCGGCATCCCGCACGATCTTGCAGAACATCCGCAGTTTGTCGTAGGTGAGAGATTCCTCGAGATCGTACACCACGATGTGTATGACGTCATCGAACACAGGTTCATTGTCTTCCCACGTGTGTGAGAACATGGCATAACGGTAGTACTGTGTAACGTCTTGCTCGATGAGAGCATGGTCGATGTGTGTCGTCATGGAGGAAATCAGCTTTTTGAAGACGGGGAGCAATTCGAATAATGCAGCTTGTTTTGATTTGTCGAAAAGGCGGCCAGAGATGGTGTTAATGAGCACGCGTGGCAAATCACGGATGGCATCCTGAACAGCCCTCCGGATTACCACCCTCGTTTGACCCGGGTTTACATACTGACAATGTTGCGCTGAGATGTAAGATCAGTAGATGAACTTCAGCACAATGTTGGCACCCTCACCGTGAATCTCTGGGTCGGATGAAAGCGACATCATCGAGAGCATTGCCTCGAATGCATTTATCGCATTTTCATAGTCACCTGCCTTGTGTAAAATTGCATGCTTCCTTTCGTAGCCCCATGGGGACAATGGATTGAGCATGATCACCTAATGATGACGCATCAATAAGAACTAGCCTGCACGGGACAAAGGGACGCGCCTTGTTTGCGTCATTTAATGCGTCCTGCCACAGACCCCTGGCTATGTACGCATTGCTTCGCTTGATGAAGAGACCTTGTGGTGCAGCCGGATTGAGGGACAGAGCAACTGAATACTGGGAGATAGCAACATCATGCCGTTCAGCATTCATTGCGGTATCCCCGAGACCCTCTAGCTTCCCTGAGCAACGACGTTTGAAGTTTAACAGGCACCCAGACGGTATACGAGACCACTCACCGAGAGCCCATTGGACCTGCTCATCAGGCGCGTTTGCCTGCTCTACCAACTCATCCACCATTTGGCAGAAACACTCGCTAGCGTCCGTTACGTGGCCGGTGGTTTCGAGATATTCACATATGATGCGATAGATTGTGAATCTCAGAACCACGACGGAGATACTAACACTGGCAGCGGTAACCAAGGCATCTTTCCACGAGCCATCTGCCAATGTTACTCTGGCCCACTCCTTCAAGAATTGTGTGTGGGTCGGAGAATCGAGACCGCAAGGAGAGAGCCGCATGGCTTCTTGGTGTGTTGCAATCGACTCGTCGAGGTCACCAAGACCGCCGCAGAACTCATAGCGGATCCGCAATGCGAGACTGAGATTGGTTAGCCTCTGAATCCTGTCGAAATAGTCGTGCGGGATATCTTCCACCGCCTGACGAAGTGCCGGAATCAACCTGTCAATGCCGGACAAGCTACCGGAGTTTAAGGCCTTGTAGAGTGCATACGTTTGCAGTGCGAGATCAGCAGCTCGACGTTCATGACTGTCCACAGAGCAACTAGCCTGGACTTCTGACGCACACTCGATAATTTCGCCTGCAGATTCTTCAAGTCCAAGCTTCCCATAACGATATAGGAGAACTTCGGTTAGGTTCAACAACGTCCGAGGTCGATCTGGGTGACCAACATGTCGCAACTCGAGCGCTTCTCGATAATACGAGATAGATGTCGAGAGCTCCAGAGGCCCACGATCAATCTGACAGTTGATGAAGTGGGCCCTGGCCAAGTTGCATAGTGCAGCAGCATAACAGTGATGGCCATTGGGACAGATCGAAAGAGCGTGCTCGAAATATTCAATAGAAAGTACAACATGTTCTTTTCTTGGGTCTTCGCGGTAGCGGAGGAGAGCATCGTGCCCTTGATCGGTTGGTTGTACGAAATCCGAAGACTCTTCCCATTCGGACTGATCAGCAAGTGACGATCAGCCGCGGACAGTATTTGCACAGTATCATCCGACTCACGTCCTCGTCATGATCCGAAGCAGCTCCCGACTGATGGGAACGTCGTCGCTCTATGGTAATAAGGAGCGAGGAACACGGTGATCCAGGTTTCCCCTCTGTTGGAGAGAACGTGATTACTGTACTGGTCTTCAACACTTGCCACTAGTGCATGAATTGCAATGCTTACTATGAGTGTTGTCAATTGAGTCTCCCACACAGATCTCCACAGTGCGGAGGACTTCGCCGTTTCCCAACATTGGGGAAAACTCAAAGGATGCACATACAGAGAGTTGAACCTTGGCAGAGGGCTCGGATGGCCTGGAAATCATGAGGGCGACAAACCAGGTAGAATAGAGAATGTCCCACAGCTGGATCACATCATCCCATTCAACAATGCTGTCATGGAGGCGTAGTGGCTTATTCTCAGTTCTCCGTTTCGTGCCATCGAATTGAACGAGAGCATAGAATCCGACAGGCATTCGCTTGAAACCAGCAACGACATCCTCAGCACGTATACCTGCGAGAGAATTGTCACACTTCTGAAAGGACAAACATACGGTGGTACGTACGCGTGATGACAACTTGACGTTTGTCGGTGGAAGGCTTAGGATACCGGGATCCTAAGGATTTAGACGACACTTCCTGTTGCACTCCTGCCTCAGTACTGGGCATCAATTAATACTGAATACTGACATTCTCGCTGGCACTGCAACATAATGATCATTTCAAACAGGGTGACGGATATTTGCCCACCTGTTGCCTTGGAGATACACGGCACCTAAAAAAGAATCAGAAGTGAGCGCTCACGTCAATCAAGTACTTGCTATGTTCAGGTTGCGAGACCAGCGAGTAGTTTTCCGATAAGAATTCTTCGAGACGGTCCTCTTGCGTCAGCTCCTCAGGCGTGAGTTTTCCCTAGACAACTGGTATATATATATATATATATATATTCAAGGTTAAGACGACGTACTGTATCGATCAAGGTCATCCATTCGCTATCATGTGTAACAGCCACCAAAGCATCGGGATCCTGGGAGAAAAAATCATTTCTGTGATGGTCTCTGACGTGACAATATTTAAACCTTGTTCAATAAGTATCGGTTGATAATATCGGAAGGATGAAAGGGCTAGAAGTCGTTGAGTCATGGATAATACGTGAAATTGACCTATGATACCAACCTGTGATAACGCGGGCACGGGGTTGACATCTGCACCTCCATTTCCCCCACGACGCCGTTTTGAAGGATCTTCCTTGCCGAATAGCCACAGCAGAAACCTTGCACAACTACAGGGACCTTTACGCGGCCGAAGAGCAGGCACTGGCTGAACCTCGGGCTTCTGAGACAGCCAACCAAATACGTCATCCCGTACTGCGATCTTGAATCCACTTATGAACACAGTTTGATTGACACTTCCGTTGTGGCCAGGTCCAGGTCCATCACGGTACTGCACAGGAAATGTACACTTCCAATCTCTCCCGGCGTTGGTACTTTCGCCCTCTCGTGGTACCACCCATATGTGTCGAGGTTCTGTAGTTGTAGCATCATGGAATGACGCAAGAGACCAAGAACGTGCTTTGTAGAACCCAGTAATCAGGTAGAGGGAGTCATTGCGAATGCTTTCGCCGTAGAGCTGTTTGGTGATTTCATACCAGTCAAACGCATGCTCCATCGCCACCTTGCGAAAACACTCGTTGGCTGGGACGTCGTGGGACGTAGCGCCATCTGGGAGGATCAGGATTGCGCCCTTGGCGGAGGACGGAGTGAATTCGTAGTGATCAGCCCTTCGAGCTACGAATCAGTATTGTTTCTCCAATGTCGTTCATGAAGAAATTACCTTTGTGGTGTTTGGGTTATGCTAGGGGAGGTGATAACACAACCAGGAGGATCAGCGCTGGATATGACGTCGAGTTCATGATCAATATTAAGTGCAATAGGATCGAAGCTGAAAGAGACACCATGACGTTGATGGAGCGCATGGTTTGGGCCATAACAAATGTTGCAAAGAACGTTGAATGTTCCCTTCCGACTGACAAAGCCAACATCCCCGATCTGCAATCCATCTTGCCTGTGGCTGCAGGGGAGCCTATTGCTCGGTTCAGGAAACCACAACGGGTATCCGCGATTATTTGGGAGACATTTCGCGTATACATCTTGCGGGGAGTCGTCCATGTTGTCACTTCAAGAGTGAAGAGTCAGATGGACCGCTGGGTAACTTGAGTGGTCCGGTGCTGTAGTATAAGCCTGAACCTGGACAGTCGCACTGGGTAGACTCGGGACCGAGGAAGTCTAAAGTACGAGAAGGAGAGCCTGTTCCTTCGACACGACGCAGAAGATCCAAAATAAGGGAGTTCAAAACTGGCACTGATGGGAAGGCGAAAAGCTCTATGGGGGCTTATTTATGTGGGTGAACTCGCACGACCATTGACACAGGTTCGCGACACTGCCAAGAGAATGTCACATCCTGTGCCTGAGAAAACGCACGCCGCACTCTTGGCACCGACACTGCCCGCCCTCATAGTAATCACTTCCCAGTCAGGATATCCTTTTATCTTCCTATCCGATTTACGAGAAGTCGAAGCCTACTAGCTCGGAATGGGAGACCGTGAAGAACTGATGGTGTGTCTGACCAAATTGTCCACGATCACTCCTCCATTCTGATAGTTCAACTTCATCGTCACTTTGGAATGCTTCAGTGGAAAGATGAGCCGGTGGAGGTCAACCAGCGTGCGCTGATTGATAAAGTGTTGGCACGCTACTCTGGCGAGTTCACCTGTAAGAAACTTGCTTGATATTTAGTCCACTTCTTCTCTTAATGTCTTGTTTCTGGCATCAGTATTCCGAGAACTGCTTCAGAACTCTGACGACGCTCGATCACGCGAGGTTGAGGTCCACTTTGAGACCGCAGCATACCTGGATCGGAGAGCCCGAGGGGAAGAAATTCTCGATGTACCAACACTCCCTGATCTGCAGTCTGCTTCTGTATTGGCGTTCGGTCCCCCCATGCTCACCCTGTTTTGCTGATCACATTTTCTAAGGTTACGCAATGGATGTTCAGAAACAACGGGGAAGCGTTTACAAAGCAAGATTGGATGCGACTCCAGACGATTGGTGTGTCGGTTGTTCTTCCTTTTCTCCGCTTTCCTCCATATTTTTCTTCCCTTTTTCAGCTGAAGGAAACCCTGGCCCAGAGAAGATCGGTGCCTTCGGTGTCGGCGAGTGGAATATATTTTCTCAAACCCATTGTAAATGCTAGCTTAATTCTTTCGCAGGTTTTTATAGCCTATTTTCCGTGACGGAACGTCCAGTCGTATCTTCTGGAGGTATGATCTTATCTTCTTTTGGGTTCGTGTAGGCGCAAACACCATCATAGGATATGGGATGCAATTCTACTGGAGAAACAATAAAAATCAGGTATGTAGATCATTGTTCGTAAGGACCCACTTTCTCATCTTGGCATTAGCTATATGTTCGCCATGGTAATCTCCCTTCGAGAGAGACTCTAAATTCATGGACAACAATTGAAATGCCCCTGCGCGAAGCTGGTCCCATACCACCACCATTAGAGCTTATGCGATTCCTTGCATCTTCAGTCACGTTCATGGTTAATTTAAGGGAAGTTGGGGTATTTGTTGACGAACATTGCATCGGGCGCATCAAGAAGCTGCCAGGGACCATTCAAGCCGTTGGCATTTCTGGAGAGCTGAAACTTTCTAGTCCCTTGAGCATTATGAACGTGAAAGAGATCCAATGTCATCGTGAGTCTGGTTTATAGTTATCTTGTGTAGGCGCGGATGACTATATTTAACTAGCAATAACTGTCGAGGCGGAGGTCGTGCACTCGGTATACACTGCAGGGACTGGAGAATTGCCATCTCCGGGGGTTGGCGAGTCCCGCAACAAGGTAAGCCTTTCTATTCTAGTCAACCACCGCCTCAGCTGGGACTCCGACATCGCCACAGCAACCTGGAGATTCTACACGGCTGCACAGAACGACAGTCGATCTCACTGTGTTCACTGCAGAGGTGAACGTTGAGCTTGACGAAAAACTTTCAGCGGAATTACTCCGGTCTACGAAGAAGCAGCCACCATCGCGGCTCACGTATGGCTTGATTTATGTGAGTGCTTAAAGCTACTCGTCCATTCGCAAGCTTGTTGAATGGGGACATGAAGACTGGGAAAGACGCATATGATCGGAGCGTCGCAGGTCAGAACGACCAGACCGATATGTGTAACTCTATATTCCAAGGGCTCCGTGCCGACTTGAACGGGTTGATAAGGCTGATTTCAACCATAAGCACTTTGGCTGACTTGTTTCCAGGGCTATGGACACACGTATATTCATTGTTTGTGTTTATATTGCTGTGCTATACCTTCTGCTGACCTTGTTCTAGGGTCACGCCACTGGACAAACGACGGGCATCGGTGGCCACATGGCTTCGTACTTCATTCCTACTGTAGAGCGTGAATCCATAGATTTGACGTAAGCTACTTTTCTTATATTGACGTCAACTGCTCATGACCCCCTAGCGATAAGAAGATTGCTAGTGAGTGCTTCTTTTCTCAAGACTCGTACACATGGCTTATACATTGTTGGCGCTAGTCTGGAATAAGGAACTATTATATATTGGGGGTTTCTTGTCTCGCGCCGTATATGAGCTGGAACTTTCCAAGATTCAAGATGCATGGGAAGGAGCAGCGGGATTCGATGGTACTCCGGATTTCCGACCACCGGCGGAGTTGCAAGATACATTGCATCAGCGGTTCCTTCATATCCTCAAATTCTTCACTTTCCACCGTTCCACGCCCTCAGCGAACGTTGCACGGTTACTAGAGGCTGCGTTCTATGGATGCTCCACCGCGCCTCTGAGGCTTCTCTCATCTGCCGGTGTTCGCTCGGCACCGGACATTAAAGAATGTGACCTGGTCTTTACTGGGTTCCTCAAGTACCTTCCGATGCTTCCCCTGTATGTCACTGAAGAATGTCCGCGCATCATCGAGGCACTGCCTGACCAACACAAGTTATCAATGTTAACGATCTCGGACATTCTACAAGATCTCCGTCAACATGCTCTTAACCAAGAAGAGCTAGTTGCCTGCCTTCAGTGGTGGATGAGTCAGAATGATGGTTCGGTACACAATACTGCTCAACTGCTGAGCGAGATTACCCTCGGTGATGCAAATGGAATCCCACTTCATCTGTCCTCAGTCGAACATTTCATTGGCTCGGAATCTCTCAATGCGCGTATCCCTTTGGATGGTCCGCTTCCTGCATCCCTCATACCCCTGGATATCACCGAGAGGTTCACTCCCGCAGAACTCATGAGCTTCGGTTGGCAGCAGCTCACCATCGTCGACTGGTTCCGACACATTTCGCAACCAGAAATCATGTCAGCTGATCCAACACATGACTTCACTCGATCAATCGAATGGGCCGAGCGCGTTCTAAGCGTCCTTTCTGCCGTATGGTCGTTACCTTCAGACGAGCTGTATCGTTTAGCGACGTCGATATTCGGGAGCAAGAATTGTATCCCTACATCTCACGGACTCTGTTCCCCGGAGGAGTCATTCCTCTCCAGCGCAAATATCACTCTATTCCGAGATCTTGACCTGCCAATCGTTCGGTTCACTGCGGGATTGGAAACCAAGGGAGATATGGAACGGATGCTTGCATCAATCGGCGTTCGAAAACATGTTCCTCCTCAGCTTCTTTTAGATAGGTAAGAAAGCACAACCTTCCGCTAGTCTGGTCGCTCATTCAGTGCACTTAGAATGGTAGAAACTGGGAATTGGAGTATATCTGACCTCATCGGCTATCTTGTTCAAGTACAAAATACCCTGACCGCGGATGAATTCTCCAGGTTAAAATCATTCAAGGCTTTCAATGTGGAAAGTGCACAAGGTGACATGGGCGAGAGACCTCGTTATCGCGCCCTCGACCTCTACCCGCCTCTGGACATATTCCGGCAACTTCAACTGCCTTTGATCGACTGGGGTAGGAAGTCAAGATGGGCGAATGAATCAGACCGTGGTAAATCGACTTCGTTGTAATGGAACACAATTAATCGCACACTATCTAGCCGAACTACTGTATCGCCTTGGTTTACGCCGTTACCCGCCTTTGGAGACGATTGTAACACTCTCTAGTGTTGCACCAGATACCACAGTCAGGGAAACTGCTTTCAAGTATCTGTGTGACAACCTCCGGTCGAACTATTCACATTACAATCCAGACAACTTCCGACATATCGTATTCATACCTGCAGAAAACAAGGATGGTACCTGTCTGAAAAAGCTGGGAAATGTACGAGGCCTTTCCCCCCCGCTCTTCTTCCTTCTAATATACCGTCACAGGTATTTTTGGGTACTCGCTGGAAGGCACTTGGCTTTTCGGTCATACAGGACAGTTATCGGAAAGCTCCTGTCGCTGAGCTAGGTGTACAGCAACATCCACCCACGTCTACGCTTATTCAACTACTGGAAACCACGCCACCTACTAATGAAGAGACGGCACGCCAATGGTTTGAAAGTTTATTTGAGTGTATCCCAAGTAGGTGTTCTTTTTATCTTCTGCATATTACTCCAACAGTGCTCCAGGTTTTTCGCAACGGGAGCTTACCAAACTCTCCAAGTTGCCTATAGTCCCAACGAGATCCTCCACTGGTTGGCAACAGTTGGCTCCCACTCAATGTTACTTGGGAGAAGGAGACAGATTTCACACGAAGTTGTTTGTCTTTGTGGATTTCGGATCCACTGCAAACCGCTTTTTGAGGGCTTGCGGCTCGAAGAACGAGCCATCTGCGAAGGATATTGCAGAGAGCTTGGTAGAAGATCCCGAGCGATTCTATAATCTCGCAGGAGGGCATCAAGGGTATGTGAGTTGATACTCCTGTCTGAACTACAACTTACCTGCGGAAATAAGCTTTCTGGCTGAGCTGCGTGACCTTGCCTCACAAAGCCGCCGCATCCCCAATATTACACTCAGCAAAATGATGTCCAAATCGATTTTACTCGGTATCCGTTGCAAGAAAAACACTGACGGAGGGGAATGTGAAGACATACGCGCCTTGCGGGAACCTAGGGAGATCGTTGTCGTTGACGATATGAATTCCTACAAACTCTTTGGAGACATCATCTTTGTGGCGCCACGGGACTCTGGGCTAGAAGGTGCGCATGTGTTATCATTTTTAACTGCTTCTGGCTGAAGTCATGCAACAGACTTTTATGCGTACTTGGGGTGTCGTCGGTTGAGTACCGTAGTCCAAGAGAAGTACGAAGAATCGAACGAGATTCGGGATACCAAGACCTCGACAAAAGTTCGGTCGTTAATTCTTCAGCGGCTCCCATTGTTCCTTCGCGAGGTCTCCCGTACCCAGTTCCAGGTTCCAGTCTCACCTCCCTGCGCTGAGAATTTCCAAGTCAAAGTCTTCGAGAGGCTGCTCGTGTCCAAAACTCTTACCATTGGGAACGATCAGACGACGCGGAATCAGGATGTGTGGGCAGTTACGAGGTGTGACGAAAATGGGTATTATGAACTGTGGCTTTCGGGAAACACAGAACCGGACATGTACGAGTGAGTGAAGACGACTCATGGTCTTATTTCGGGTACTTATCAGAGTGAAAAGAATTGCAACAGTTCTATGTCGGCTATTGTTTGGAACGGCCCAGAACAGCGACACTCTTCTCCTTATGACGATTCTTTCCACGCCCTTGCAGATTTTGAATCAAAGAGGGTATACTGGTCGGTTCTGCATGCTTTCTCCGCCAATAATCTTCTAACAGGTCCACGCTATTTCCATAGTTGACAGGATTCCCAAACAGCATGGACAACAGCCAGAGGATTTAGAACCAACGGAAGAACTCATGGACAGTCGCTACTTGCCACCAACGGTGACGACCATATCTGCAACAAATCTCGTACCCGAGAAATCCGTCATGACGACCGGCCCTATTACTACTGTTGCAAACGCCAAGTCTTCTACAATGCGCCTCGCGCCTGGTGGCTCTTGGGCTCCGTCAGGGAATACCCCTTCACCAACAATGCTGCCAGCGTATCATTCTGTCGACCATGGCTCAAACAGTGCCCACAGTCTGATCCGGAACTTTAGACTTCGATTGGTTCCGCGCGGACGGGCCTCGGAGACCACCCGAAATGCAACATCTTCCCAGCATTCATGGTAAGCCTGCACAATGAGCGGATTTCGTATCGTTCATCCACTTGTCAGGACTCCGCGTCAAGTGATACCTCAGAGTTATATACGTGAGTTTTGCGAGCACTTCCGCTGACATTTATTGATTCGTCTCTAAGGAGCAAATGTAGGCAAGGCAATGAAAGCGTGTAATCCAGAAGGAGGGAAGCTCCTTCATCACCGCAATAAAATGGAGGAAATCAGGGACTTCCCCAATGTGGGCTACTGTGATGTATCTGGAATGGTTGGAAAACTGAGACGTCGTGGTAAGTTCAGGGCCTCCGTCGTTATTCATGCTACTTAAAGGACGCGTCAGGAAAAATTGCGCACATGAAGGTCTTTACTACTGAAGGTAATTCGTTTTCAGTGGACACTGGTGATTGTCACAGATCCGAAGACCCTAACGATGAGAAACCGTTTTATGTAGATGTTCCCGACGTTGACGCCTTCATGACCAGCATGCATGATATACTTGTTCGTTTTGTCAATATCCTCACACCTGTTGCTGAGCTATACGGTCTCTCGTTGACACTTTTACATGTTTTCTATGACGTTGCTGGAGGGCCTATCGCATTCAATCGGGACGGAAGCATATTTCTCAACCTGCGGTACTTCGAAGCATGGCGTGAGTGCTACCTTGCCCTGGTGCCATGGCAGACATAGCGCTGATACTGGACACCCCAAGATGACCAGGACGTTCAGAAAGGCGATTCGCAGCAAGCCCAAATATCGTGGTGTGTTCCGTCTCCATATATTTCATTCTCTTCCAGTGTAGATAAGATCGTTCAATCCAGGTTCTTCACTCTCGCCCACGAGCTCGCTCATAACCTCATCAAGCAACACAATTCCGAGCATGAATTCTGGTTTGCGGCCATCTGCGAAGCACGCGTCCTTGCGTTTTCACGGTTGTTGAAGTGATTAGTACCTACTCTAGGTGATGCATGTTTTATGGATATACTACCACCTGTACTGTACCTCTGTTACTCCGTGTATTCCATGTCTCCATGTTATGATTGCGTTCAACCGCCCTCTGGTGGGGTCGATAATCGGCTACTTTGCAACTTAGTGTGGAAATACCGAGAGTCGGGTCACTCGTTCGGATGTTCCCGGGCCGTGCTGCATCCACCTGTGGAGTCTATGCCCGCGATTGGAGTCACGGTCGTTCCTTGCTCAATTTGAAGTCGGCGGAACCAGACGACCGGGGAACATCCAGGCCTCTTTGACGTGGAGGCACCGGCACGATCGAACGGCCCCCTCATCAGTCCCTCCCTTGCCATAGCTCTGGGTTCTTTTCTGTATTCGTGTACGGAGGGGAGGAAAAGTCATCAACAGGATTGACTGAGCTAAGGCCTGAGTCCTCAACGAACGTTGAAAGAGGTTACAAAATCACCCTAGTGTGCACTGTCGTGTGACTCGTGTCGGAGGACATTGGCAACCTACTAGGTTCGAACATTCATTTACTGTATAGTCAGCGAAACATGTCCATTGTCGTCCGAGATGCTACGCAAATCACAAAATATCGAGCGTGCCTACATTGTCGAGAAGATCAGCCAACGAGACGCTCTCCTGAAACTGCACAGTGATCATAGCATCGGCCGCCACCCGCCTGTAATCTACCACACGTCGACCCGTCGATGCCAGCG
>JBBPQL010000766.1:0-17543 GCA_038092515.1 Boletus subparvulus | reverse complement strand
TTTGTGTGGTTGGAGACAATGTGTCAAGGCAGAGAGTGGTGGGTGTGGACCGCGCAGTAAAGGGTGAGAAGCGCAACGCTGGCAGTGAGTTCGGGGTCCTATCCCGGCAGTGTCCGAGGCGCGACTTTCAACAACATTGGATTCCGCATCAAAATGAAAACAGCTGTAATTTATAAACCAACTGCTTTTATCTTTCCCAAGAGTCGGGGATTGGCGCATGTGCGCCGCTACGATTATAATAGAAAAGGCACGCCTGACTCACCATTCGCTTGACCCGGATCAGTTTCGCCCCCGCTGGCGTTCTTTGGATACCTTAAGTCCACTTCTGTAGACTGGAATTGTGTCTAGGACTGGTTCTGAGCAGTCCTGCCAGTCCTGCGAGAAAAAACTCTTTCATAGGACCCTTAATTGCCTTTTTTATCAACTTTTGAGAGCTCTGATTGGAGGACAGGTCAACGAAAGAGCTTCAAGCGGTAACGTTATTAACTGACTTGCTGAAGTGGTGAGAGTGCAATCAAAATTGTGCCTGGTTTAAACCCTGTGTTACCTCGGGCTCCACATCACAGCGTCGTTGTTGTTACAGTCACCACGGGAGGAAATGAGTGGGCAGGAAAATATAAGTTTGTTGCAAGATATTGATGAGAAGCTACTTATGGGCCATCCAAGCGAGTATTTGCGTATACGAAAGGCTGCTTAAACTTGACCAAGATACAAAACGGTCGTGGACCAAATACAAAAAAGATGTACAGCAAGATTCCAGTGTCCACTGTGTCCTCTGCGAGCCACGTCCCATGATGAAGGGAAAGCCGAAAGGTGTGCATTGTGCAGAGAATGACAAAAAAACATCCGGTTTCTTCGGCCCGAAGCCTCTGTGATTATGAGCCTATGGTGTGGGTGCGAAAAAGGCGATATGAGTTCAGGCTCAGAGTCACAGCAGCTTGAAAGCGGAGGAAGGCAAAAGGCGAACTCCGCTTCTCACCTATAACTACGACAGTGATAATGCACAAACGCAAGCACAGAAAATCCAATCGCGACGATGATCGGGAGCAGTCAGCACACACAATTGCTCATGTTCAATCAACATTCAGCGCCGAAAGCCTCGATGCCCCGCAGCCTGATCCTTGTCTCTATATCCAAGCTCACGAAGCAGACGTAATCCGCGGACTGCCTGCAATGTCTGCACGCCTCCTCGAGTGTCAGGACCCGTCTATCATGACCGCCAGTACCAATTCAAGATCCGGTCTCATCCGAT
The DNA here is from genome assembly GCA_038092515.1 of Boletus subparvulus. Classification (NCBI taxonomy): domain Eukaryota; kingdom Fungi; phylum Basidiomycota; class Agaricomycetes; order Boletales; family Boletaceae; genus Boletus; species Boletus subparvulus. Next base: position 16,291 of record JBBPQL010000766.1, on the reverse strand, counting down.
GGGGACCACTGGAGCGTCCAAGTGACGCGGACACAATTGACACTCAACAGGTGAATGAGGTGTTATGGGTAGATAGGTAGGTTGGTCCACGAGCTGCCAGCGTTTCAGTGGGAATGTAGACCACATGTGTTTTCAATGGAACCCCTAAGGTATGAGTAAAGTGGTTGTCAGCACATGACACGCCGTCCAATCGCCCTCAGAAGGAGTGACTTGTCTTTCCCCTCTACTTCTACCATCTATCTTTACCTCACCGTACGCATGACAGGTACGATGCCCGGCTTCTGCTGGATCATTTGCCCGACTTCCAGTCGGACAGTATGCAAGTCAGATCGCTATCCCCGAGCGGGTGGTCAGACCTTCCTTCTGACTCTGAAGATACGTTCTTCTTCTCCCCCGATGAACTTGAAGACTATCGCCGCGAGAAGCGGCGCAGGCTAATCGACCGTGGTCGAGAAGAAAGATTGAGAGCACTTGCGACTATTGATGGCCAAGAAGAAGACCCAGATCCATGGGGAGGTAGCGACGAAGAGGTGACGTATCGGATCTGCATCATCTTTTTCGCGGTCTCTTCTCACAAGTGCCGTACAGCCTGACGAAGCACAGAGAGAGCTCATTCGCAGGACAGCCTCTCATATCATATCATCTCCGAACCCTGCCCAGCTGGAGATGAGGATTTTAGCCAATCATGGCACTGATAAGAGATTTGCCTTTTTGAGGGGACGCTGGTCTCGAGTTTGGAGAACAGAAAAGGAGAGAACGAAACAACGACAGGCGGAAGAAGCGAAAAAGATCCAGCCTCCAATGGCTCCCACGTCCCTTGGAGGGCTCGCTAGCTACGGGGACAGCGATACCGATGGTGACGAGTCAACAGACAAGCCGACAGAGGAACCGGAGGAGGCCACGCGCGCCTCGTGTACCCAGGATGTCCATGGCAATGAATATGTTGTAAAGGAAGCTCGGAGGGCAAGAGCGAGGGAATGGTCCGCGCGACGTCGTACTGAACCATCCGAGTCACAGTCGGAGCAAGTTCTTTAGGGTTACATATGGTCCAGTACGACGATATTGAATGCATTCACTATTCATCACTCTTAGCCTATTGGCGTATGGAACAGTTTCTAGACGAAGATAGTAAACGTGCAATAAAAGTATTCATGGAAACTTCACTAGCGCATGAGGCCAACTTTGTGGGAAAGCCTGGGAAAACACGTTTTGACCGGGAGCAGTTCTGAGTGAACGCAAAACCTCAGGAGGTATCACAAGATGGCCTGCGGCGACCTCTATGTTCGTGTCTGAGTGGACCTTTGCAAAAATGACAGCGGTTCGCGGCCAAACGCAGGCGATGACAACGATTTCGCTCTCGGGGGCATTGTCCTCTAGTACGGGTCGTCGTCGAGACCGTCGGTAGCCGGCCTGGCTCGGCCACCGTGTATTCGTGATGTGACTTCTTTGGTTCCCAACTCCTGACAAGGCTGTGAGGCTCTGTCAGAAACCACCCACCATGAACGTCCAAACCCCCACCTCAGAGCGCGATTACCACCAGATCGCTGATCATGGCCTGTATGCGTGACTTTTGGGTGCTATAGAACGATCTGACCTGTTATTGTGCTTCAGCATCGGCAATCTGAGGACTGCAGCTCTGGTAAATCTACACGTTCTGTGTCCTCATCGATGTCTGATGAACCTCTGTAGGTCAGCTTGGATGGCTCGGGTGAGTCCCCTATCTACACATCGAACGCCGTGATATCAGGATCTTGGGACGCGCGACCTGTTAAGGATGGCGCGTCAACAAGGTCGCCTGGCGAGTCACTATCAATATTTACACCTCGTTCCCACCATGCGAGATTCGCTCATTCTGCCTGCACTATTTGCATCTAGTGGAAAGTTACTGCATTCCAAACTTTGATTCCCCTTCCGTGTTCGCTCGGATCCTTGACAAGAACAAGGTTGGAATTGAGCTCTGATCCACTGTGGCTCTCAGCTCACATCGTAGCAGGGCGGTCATTTCTCGGTCACACCGACTATTCCGTTTACCACAAAACAGGGCTATCTCCCAAGCTCCAACATTTTACAAACCAAGTATGATTCGTCTCTTGGAGTCTTGGAGAAGCCATGACCCACCGCTGACCTAATTTTCCTAGATTTCTCAATGACAAGGGCGTTGTTTGTGTCACTGGCGAGTCGCTCGCTCTTCGTCGTACGACAAAGCTTGACAACATCTAGATTTCTTACCACGTCAGGCAAACGGGGAGACCAAGCGACCCTTGCTTTTCTGGTTGATAAGGCGTGTTGAGGTGCGCTCCCAGCGCTCTCTGGAGAACCCAATTCTTGCTTACGTTCCCTCCCTAAGGTAATTCGCGGCAGCCTTCCCCTCCGTGTCGAGTGCGCACCAGCCTTCAACTACGCCCGGGATAAGCACAACACAGAAATCGTTGTAGACGACACCATTCCATTCCACACACAGAACAAAGTTGTCTTCAGCTCACCTAACCTCGATCTGGACCTGCGCTACGTGGCGGAGAGCACGACTGACAATGTGCCCGCACCTGAAGTCAATCTTGGTCTCCTCGACCTTTCGTCCAAGGGCCATCTTGGTCCTGCAGCGTATTGCAACCTTTCCCTCGAGGAAGGACAACGTGTGACGTTCGCATTCCGCATTTGTCCTGAAGAAGGCTTCCGCGCCCAAATCAAACCAACTCAAGCGTATGCTGATGAGCTCGGAGTACCTCTTGAGAGTACGCTAAACGATTTATGAGTGAGCTGCCATTGGAGCTGACTCTATTTCAGAGGTGATGAGAGGTGTCGCCAAGTTGCGTCCCGACGACGACCCAGCGCTGACCAAAGTATGTCTTAATCTGTCTCGTGTCTCATGGAGCAAGTAGCCTTCCTGATACCTGCATCTACCCAGGAGTTACTCGATAACCTCTTTCTGGTATGCACTGGCTATCCTCCTATTTTTGTTTTGATGTTGAAGTCTGTCAGTCTACGAATAGCTATTGGACCTCTTGGATACGTAGATCTACCTATCAAGGATCTTGGAAAGAAGCTGTCCATAGAAGCGCTCTCGCCCTCAAGTTATTGATCTACGAGCCAACCGGTAGGTAAAATCAGCCCCTTGCTATGTGTTGTCTGACGCTCTGAAATCGAGGCGCCGTTGTTGCGAGTCCAACCTTTAGTTTGCCAGAGTATATTGGTGGAACGAGAAATTGGTATGTGGGTGATTATATGTTGGTCGTGGATAGCTTTCAACGTGCTTTGTAGGGATTATCGGTATGTTTCACGTTTGATTGTCTAATAGTTGTCGCAAGCTTACCTCCTACCCAGCGCGTCTTGGATTCGCGATTCCTCGTTTACACTCTATGCACTCATCCGTCTGGGCTTCACGCATGAAGCTAATGGTCAGTCCGGTAGTTAATTTAACATATTATCGCTAACGACACAATAGCTTACATGGATTTCATCTTTGAGCGGCTGAGGAACAAGAACCCAGACGGTTCCCTTCAAATCATGTAAGTCTCGTCCTCCTCACAACCAAGGTGCCCCAACGTCCTCAACATCCATCACATGTGTTAGGTACACCATTCACGGTGAGTGTGTCTTTGCTAGGAGCAACGCTTACGTTGACTGAGGCATATCAGGCGGTAAGGATCTTGAAGAAATGGAGCTGAGCCATCTCGATGGGCACAAAGGGTCAAAGCCTGTTAGGCGAGCGAGTTCAAACATTTATCAGAACAACACTGATCTTGTGTACGATAGAATTGGGAATGGTGCCGCAGACCACATACAGCTCGTGAGTCTTCGTTCCCTGGTAACCTTGTGTAACTTCTTGACGCGTCTGTACCCAGGACATTTATGGAGAACTGTAGGCGTTCATCGAGATTATATCAGCTTTGCTTAATCTTGCGATAAAGGATGGATTGTATTTACCTTGGCCAGAAGGTGTGTTTAGGAGATTTGCCTTGAAGTTCATTGACTGATCGACTGCCCAGTATGGTCGTCCCCTGGTGCGTAGCGTTCCATTACAATGATGTGAACAAGCTCACAATGGGTGAAATAGTCGTACGACACATGGTAAGCAATATCGATGTCGAAGGTAACCACATGCACTGACAAGTCACTTTTCAAGGGTGCTAGTGCGGGAACTGTAAGTTGTCTCTTCTCGATCGGAGCGTGTATCTGAACTGTTGCACTTTCAGTGTAGATTGTAAGGTTTTACCTTGCCCCTGTGTGATTGGTTGACCTCGTACCGTGACAGTCGTCGTTAAAAACTACAAGGAACCCGACTTGTACGTGTTCTTTACCTTGTTTCATTAAATTACATGTTCATTGTCTTTGAAGATCCATATGGTCAGTGCGAGTCAGGGAAAAGTGTGTCAGATCTGAATGTCTATGCGAATATCGCAGGGAAGTTCGTGGCGAGAAACGTCACTTCACGGTATGTTTGCATGTCCACGCGGAGTTGATATTCTTACGCCTTGTGTAGTATTCAAAGGTAAGTCGCATTGTAAAACGCGGTACGTCACTGAGCGGCTGTATACGTAGATCATGCTTTGGTGAGTCTTTGCATGTCATGTGGTCTAGTACTGACGAATTTGAGCAAGGGTGGCCATCGACCGTGGTATGTGTGCCGTGTATCATCGTCTAGTGTTGGTCAACGAATGTTTTCTCCTTCAGGTTTGCGCTTGGCGGACAAGCGATCACTGCCGTGTCCCAAGCGCAACGAGTGGCTGGCAGCAAGAGACGACCTGTACGAAGAGATCATGCACAAAGCCTGGAACCCAACATTGCAAGCCTTTGGTCAAAGCTACGAGGCGACTGACGTCTTGGATTCGTCCGTCCTTATTATGCCTCTTGTATTTTTCATGACCCCAGTGAGTGGACGAGCATGCTCGTTTGATCAAGGCTCACGCGTTGCATTTTGCATCGCTCATAGTCCGACCCGAGGTTTGTGAAGACGCTCAAGCAGATCTTGAAGACTCCAGAGAGGGGTGGCTTGACATCGAACGTAAGACGAATGCCAGATCTGTGAGATTGGTGCTGAATTTGTGGACAGAACCTCGTTTACCGCTATGATGTGACCAAGAGTGATGACGGGGTTGGCGGCGAGGAGGGGACATTCTGCTTATGCACATTGTGGTGTGTTTCGATCTTGGAATTGCTGCTGCATGGCATCACTGTTTTTTTTCCCTAGGTGTATCGAAGCACTCACGCGTGCTGGAGAGTTCGATCGACCATTGTTGCAGCGTGCAATCACCATGTTTGAGGTCAGGACTTGTGACCCTTTGTTCTCCCAGGCTGATTCGACAATTCTTTAAAGGACTTCCTGCAGTACTCTAACCATGTTGGATTGTGCACCGAGGAGATTTCGGAAGCTGGTGAAGGGTACGTCTGTTCTGTTTGTGCGCGAGGGCTCGATGGTCTGATCATTACCTAGCCTCGGTAATGCTGTTCAAGGCTTCACGTGAGTATGATATGTGCGTCTCTTGCGCGCGCGCGTTATTGATGGGCATACCAGACACGTCACCTTGATCTCAGCCGCGTACAATCTTTCGAGAACAATGGCTACGTTGAAGTAAGCGTGGGGATAGAAACGATCGCCGGCGTAGATAGTGTAACTACTCACGTGACCATATACGACGTGTCCAAGTTCCAAACAACTCATTGTCACCTACATACCAGCATGGACTTGTTGCACACCCAGTTGGCTGCTCTACAGCACCAGCTGTCGTTCGTCGCAACTGAGCCGATCGACTGGAAATTTTATGTCCAAGCATGTTCGTGGGCGGTGACGCTCTTTGAATCATATCTCTTGTCCGTCACCTCCTCCGCTTTTTTTTTTTCATACTGACAACATCATAGGCTCCGTCAATATCCGCTCTATTCGAAAACGGCACCCCCGCCGGTTTTGGCTGGCCATTTCGATGAGGCGACGTTCCGCAACTCTCAGCTGTATGGCAGAGACAAGGCCAAGTTCTCGCTCGTCACGGGCTTGCTCAAACAAGCGATCGACTCTGCCATGCTCCACTATGGGTTCTACGCATGGGCGTGGGACGTGGGAGGTAGGCTCATCGGACGGTTTGGATATGGAGCCGAGTACGAGGTGAGGACGACCGACCCGTTCCGATACACTCAGGCTGACCACCACAGATCACCCAATCCCTCGCGTTCGCCGCGATCCTCTTCGTGTTCTCGTCCGCGATCAGCACCCCGCTCTCGGTCTACCAGACGTTCGTGCTCGAGGAAAAGCACGGGTTCAACAAGACGTCACCGGCCTTGTTCGTCACCGACCTCCTCAAGAGCGCGCTGCTCGCGTTCGCTATCGGCGAACCGTTCCTCGCCGTCTTTCTGTACGTGTTCAAGTGGGCGGGGGACCGCTTCGTGCCCTGGCTCATGGCGTTCTTGTACGTGTCCCCTCGCGTGCGTGCGCGTCCATTCTGACGGCCTCGCTCGCCACAGGCTCGCGTTTCAGATCATCATGGTCGTCTTGTACCCGACCGTTATTCAGCCCTTGTTCAACAAGCTCTCGCCGCTTCCTGCAGGCGATCTGCGCTCGCGCACGGAGGTCCTAGCGCGCAAGCTCAGTTTCCCGCTGAAACACCTGTACGAGATCGACGGCTCGAAACGCAGCTCGCACAGCAACGCCTACTTTTTCGGTCTCCCATGGGTACGTCCTCATCCCCTCCCGTCCCGTCCCTCACTAAGACACCCCACGCAGAGCAAACACATCGTCATCTTTGACACCCTCATCAAGGAAAGCAAGCCAGACGAGGTCGAAGCGGTCCTCGCGCACGAACTCGGCCACTGGTACCACATGCACCCCACCAAGCTCCTCTGCATCTCCCAGGTCCACATATTCACCATCCTCGCGCTCTTTCCCGCGTTTTTGCACGCGCCGCAGTTTATTCGTGCGTTTGATTTCTCGGGGGCGGTTTCGGCGCGTCCGCCGACGATGGTGGCGTTTTTGATGTTTCAGGTGGGTCGTCGTGTTTTTTTTTTGGTGTCCGCGTGCTGTGCGTTGAACGGAAGGAGTAGATGATCTTGACGCCGATGGAGGCCGTCATCGGTATCGCGCTCAACTGCGTGTCGCGGCGCTTCGAGTGGGAAGCAGACCGGTTCGCGTGCGAGCTCCAGGATCGGCTGGGTGCGCCCGAGATGCGCGACATGGGCGACCGACTCGGACGCGCGCTCACCACGCTGCACGTCAAGAATCTGTCGACCGTCTGGGTCGACTGGATGTACGTTTTGTTTCGCGGCTCTGATCGAGGGTACGTGTGCTGACGCGTCGTATCGCAGGTACTCGGCGTACCACCATTCCCATCCTACCCTCATGGAACGACTCAAGGCGCTGGAGGGATTCAAGGCGAAGCGGGCTGGCGAGGCAAAAAAGGAGCTATGAGATTGATTCACCCCCTATGGAGCGACGATCTGTATCATAGTATTGACAGCTATATAGTCTCTTCGGCCGTTAATTCTACGCTCTCCTCTTGGACGCGCTCGATAGAGTATGTCTGGGCGTCGATCCGACCTTGTTCGACGTTGACGCTCAACAGCACGGGCACTGCGAGCCATACCATGACGACGAGGAAGAAAAAGGCGTAGCGGATATTGCCGGTGCTGTCAGCGATGAGGCCGACGATGAGCGGACCGACGAACGAGCTCGACTGTCGAGTGACCATTAGCTTCTAGGCAAAGGAGTCGTCACGGGCACGTACCTTGTCCGTGATGGAGAACAGGGCGTACCTACGGTCACATGAGCGACGGGAAAGCGATCGTGTAGAAAGGAACGTACCAACGGGCTTCTTCTCCCGGCGGAATGAGCTCTGCAAAAGATGCCCTCGCGTAGCTTTGAAAAGCCCCGTACGCGAACCCTGTTCCACGTCAGCGCCCGTCGTCCACGCGCGACCAGAGACTTACCGAAATAGACCGCCAGCCCAAACATCTCACCCGGCGTGGTCAACCCCCCGACGCGCATCCGTCTCACGAACGGGAGGAACCCGAGACAGCCATAGGCGGGGATGCAGGAGACAAGGAGGACGAGGAGGACGAGGACGCCCAGGTTGGACCAGCCAAAGCGGCGTTGGAGGGCGGGAAAGACAAGGGAGCCGATGATGCCAGAGGCGGGGGTGATGGCACCGATGAGCACGAGCGAGGAGGGGTCCATGTGGAGCGTCGTTTTCCCAAAGAGGATCGCCGTAGAGGTGATCGTCGTGAAACCTACATAGCGAATTTGGTCCGGGAGCGTGGAGCGAAGAGGTGAGACGCACCGTCTGACAAGAGGAACCATGCGGCGAGGTATCTGAACGTGTACTGTAGCCGCTTGACCTCGGACCAACGGAGCATCACCCCGAGCCGCTTCCACGCAGCGCCGACCTCGGATGCGACCGTCCAGTCGTCATCCCCATGCGCTGGATCACGGGAAGCATTGGGCAGCCAGATCGCGGCGGGTATCGAGAACAAAAGCCACCACAAGCCACTGAACCCGATCGCCAGACGAAGCGAGAGCGTGGAGCCGTGCATCTGTGTGACGGGGACGAGGGCGAGGAGGAGCAGGAGGATGCCTGCAAGGTACCCCGATGCGATACCCTGCGACGAGATGCGCGACGTGGCGCGCGAGAGCGCGGTGACGTACGCTTTCTGTGCCGGGCTCTGGTGATCGGGCAGAGTGGTGCCAAGAAGAGGTGCGGTGACGGCTTCGTGGTCAGAAAAGAGGGCGTGGTCGCGGTCGAGATCGATGGAGGGGGCGGGCGCCTTGTCGAGTTCCGTCTGAGCTTTGATCACCTCGGGGGACTCGCGCGCGAGGGAGGGGAGGTATGCGTTCATGGCGACGACGGACGCGCCAAAGCCGACGTTGGCGCATACCGCAAAGGCGGCAGAGAGAATCCAGAAGGGCGATGTCGAAGAAACGAAGAAAAAGAGCACGGCAGCGGAAGCGCCCACGTGTGCAAAGGCGAGGAGGAGTGGCTTGCGGGCCGTTGCTAGAGGGCGTGCTCAACGTCTGCAGGACGTGGTAGCTGTCGACTTACGGCGGTCTGCAATACTGCCCATGGATATGACGGTCAGTGCTTGAAGAGCGACGGATAGCGAGTAGACGTAGAGGCTGCATGTGTGTTAGGAGGTGCGAACGAACGACCGGAGACGAACCTAAAGCTGGCGGTGTCTATCCAAAGCCAGCCAATCTTGACGGAACAGCGCGCGCCATCGTCGCGTGCGGCACTAGACACACACGGCGTGGTGTGGTCCGGGTCCAAGAAGCCGTTGTCGCTCGCAAACTGCTCGAGGCAGATGGGCAGGAAGAGGGTGAGCGACACGACGACAAAGACTTCGCTGTGGGCGTTGTAGGCAGAGAGGGCAGAAACAGGGAATAAAGAGATACCTCGCGAATGCGTAGCTGAGCCATCCGAGCAGTCTCGACATTGTCAACGTCTTTGTTCGTCACGAAGTGCAGAGACGTGGCCCCGAAAGAATCACTACTCCTATCAAGCCAAGTTGCTCCCACGTATTTCACATTTAGCAAATCACCCCTAACAATACACTACTACTACGACTCTCCCCCGCCGCCGACCTGGAACGACCGTTCGCAAACAAAGCACGACCAGGAGCATCTCACGCACCTGCTGTAGAACGGCGTCAATCACGTCGTTGTCCTCCATGCTCGCCTGTGTACACCGTCAGCACCATGCAGAACGACCCAACGAAACCGCACCTCTGCAGGCGTGCCTTCCGGCCTTAGTCGGTTCCCGTCGTACACAAAGCGGAACGTCCCTGTAAACGGTGAGCACAGCGCGTGCTGTCTAGATGGAACCTGCCTGGGTCTTTCCCAAAGCGTTTCTATGCAGAGTCAAGACGGGCCAACGCCACGCGCAATGCCACACACCTCGGCGGCTTCGAATATCTTGCGAAAGGGCATGTTTGGCTTCACTTTGACGGTGATGTCTGTGCGTGTGATGAGCAGCGGAGAGCCAGGGCCGAAGAGACCCACGTTGACCGTCGTAGTTGACGACCAGGTTCAGCTTTGGTTTGACGTCTTCGTCTTGTGACATGGTGCAAACGAGAAAAAGAACGCGCTGAACGCGTTCAACAATGTCTACATTATGTAAGCCCCATGGGGTATACACGATTAAACTCGGGCATAGCAAAAGTACGATAAAAATACAATCAAGAGAACTTCCACCTAGATGAAACCGTCGACCCGCTGGACAAGGAGAGCAAACATCGATCACTGACCTGTTTCCGCAGTTGACACACCTGGAAAAAAGGTCAGCGCGAGGATCGAGTCGAGCGAGGTAGACGTACGTGACAAAGGTAGTCATGGGTTCATCGGCGCTTCGCGTCTGTGCTTGACGGTAATGGCATTTGCGCTGGGGGGGTGTTTGCCACGACGTGCGTGTATGAAAATGCGACTTGCCTGCTTGCACCGTCCACACTGGAAGCCTTCCGTCTCTGCCTCCTGTTCCCCGGCGCCGAGAGACTTGAACAAGTTTTCTTCTTTAATTTTTTGGTCGGCAGCGCGCCGATCCTCGGTCATCATTTCCTAGTCCTGATGAGCGTGCGAAACACGAGACGGGATGAGACGGTACCTCGCTGGTCATTTTGCTGAATTTCTCGGGGGATAACTCGCCGCTGACGATGCTTTCACGCAGGCTGGGGTTCGCCTTGTCTTTGAGGTTGACGAACAAGGAGCGGATCTTGCCCCTGTATTCCGGGGTCGTGCCGCCAAAGTGGGCAAACACGGCCTTTTCGACCGCGATCGCACGGTCGGTGATGAGATCGCTGGCTGGACCCGAGTCAGATGGACGACGGCGTGGGAAGAGAGGGACTCACGAGCGCCCGAGTCACAGGCGAGACCGTCATACATGAGCTCGGCACATCGGTCGCGGGTGTTGTCGCCCGTGACGGTAATCTTGACGCCGTCCGACTTGCTGTTGCGGACTTCGGCTTTGCCGTTGGGCGTGGGCGTGGCGACAGGCGTCAGCGGGGTGGACTGCTTGCGGACTAGACGCCCGTCAGAGAGCGAGCACGAAGCGAGCGGGGACGCACCTGGTGGTTTTCCGTTGACGGGCGTCTTGGCCTTGGCCTTGTCGACGTCGTTTTTCCACTTTTTGACGATCTCCTTGGCGAGGTCGGCGACGTCCTTTGAGTCGTGGGCACGGAGCTTGCCCACGGCGAGCCCGGCCTTGCTCTCCTACGGGGACGCGTGGGAGGACGGACGGGGCTCACGCATGAAATACCCACCCTTAGGAGTTGTTCGTTGACCTGAAAGTCCTTCTTGAGAATCTTTAGGATAGCAACACGATCCTGGGAGCGAGTCAGAGGAGCCACGGGGAATGCAGCACGACATACCTCATTGGTGCCCGCATTCTGGAGCTGCTTCACATGTTTTTTGAGCTCGGCCGCGTCTGACATGGTGATTCTACGCTGCTACCAACTACTGTCTCTCTCGACGTGCGGGACAAGGTCTCCTTATCGCCAAACAGCGACAAACCCATCCAGCTGTCGCACTTCCAAAAAAGGACATGCACTTTGACTCTGCAATGTCGCTGCTGAGAGAGAGCGCACGCCGGACCCGCGACATCTTCGCCTCGTGTCCGGACGACGAGCGGCCGGACGAGCACAGGTCAGTCGCGCACCCGCCCCGTGTCCCGCGCTCACCCCGCACAGCGCCCGCCTCCGCCTCGCCGTCAAAATCGCCGACGAATACACCCACTACCGCACCCTCCCCTCCGCGCTCCTCTCCCAACAGGGCCCCGCCCGTCCGTCCGCCCAAAAGCTGCTCACCTCGGCCGACGCCTCCCCGGCCTCGCGCATGATCGCCGCCATCGACAACACCCCCACGCCCCAGCCCTCCACCTTTGCCACCTCGACCAAGCTCTCCGACGCCCTCACCCTCCACAAGACGACGCGCACCGTCAAGCCGACGTACCACCCCCCCTGGAAGCTCGTACGCGTCATCTCGGGCCACCTCGGCTGGGTCCGCAGCGTCGCCGTCGAGCCGGGCAACGCCTGGTTCGCCACCGGCGCCGGCGACCGCGTCATCAAAATCTGGGACCTCGCCTCGGGCGCGCTCAAGCTGTCCCTCACCGGCCACATCTCCACCGTCCGCGGCCTGGCCGTGTCGCCCAGACACCCGTATCTCTTTTCGTGCGGTGAAGACAAGGTGCGTGCCCCCACGTCCTCTCTGCTGGTCTCACCCGCGCTAGATGGTCAAATGCTGGGACCTCGAGGTCAACAAGGTCATTCGCCAGTACCACGGCCATCTCTCGGGCGTGTACGCCCTCAGCCTGCACCCCACCCTCGACGTCCTCGTCACCTCTGGAAGAGACGCCTCCGCCCGCGTCTGGGACATGCGCACAAAGGCACAGATACACGTCCTCTCCGGCCACTCTGCCACCGTCGCCGACGTCAAATGCCAAGACTCTGATCCACAGGTCATCACCAGCTCCATGGACTCGACCATCCGGTCCGTCTCTCTCCCCTCCCTTTTGATTATTTCTCACCTGCAACAGCCTGTGGGATCTCGCCGCCGGAAAAACCATGGTCACGCTCACCCACCACAAGAAATCTGTCCGCGCCCTCGCCATCCACCCGACCGAGTACTCGTTTGCGTCCGGCGCCGCCGGCGGAAACAATATCAAAAAATGGAAGTGTCCCGAGGGAAACTTTGTCTTCAACTTTGCGGGGCACAATGCCATCATCAACACGCTCTCTGTCAACCCCGAGGGCGTCTTTTTCTCTGGAGGTGCGTGGTGCCCCCCCCCATGTGGGGAACGCTGACCCAACGATTTACAGGCGATAATGGCACGCTCACGTTTTGGGATTATGACACGGGCACGCCGTTTCAGAACATGGACGACGTCCCGCAACCGGGGTCGCTCGAGGCAGAGGCGGGCGTCTTTTGCTCGACGTTTGACGTGACCGGGACGCGGTTGATCACGGGCGGGGCGGACAAGACGATCAAGGTCTGTTTTTTTTTTTTCGTGTCACCCGGTTCGTGTGACTGATCTCATCGTAGGTGTATGCGGAACAATCGCAGTAGTCGCGATCGGATGTGGCGTCTTGTATTATTTTCGTACATGCGACACGTTTCAGCGAATGTATCGATTATGCTGTAGCCGGGGACGGGGCCCCTCGGGACAAGGATCGTAGCTCAACGGGACCTTGCGTGGCCATCGTTTGTGTGATACAATTTTTCGTGCGTGTGTGAGTACAGTATGTATAGCAACAAACAAACAAGACAACAAAGAAAATGAGCAGAGACCATCTATGGACAAAAAAGAGGTATCAAGGTCTACAAAGTCCCCACATCGCAGTCGCCCGTAGAGAATCGTACACGTTTTGGACAGCAAGTACAAAAATCACAAAGGAAAAAGAAGCCGGAGCGTCTGAAAAAGAGGACCGTGCTAACCGGCCCAGCCTTGCAACGAACTCGACGACGTGCTTCCAATGAAGCCCAAATGAAGCTCCCCATCCCCGGCGCCATTCACGTGTCCATTCGCCAACGTCGTCGGACGCCTGTCTTCGTAACCAAACGGCCGCGACGAGGCATCTATAACAGAGCGAGACAGAGAGAGAGAGCCGGATCATTCCAGCGTGTTGCGTCACGCGCGCGAAAAACGACCGGGTCAAAACACGATTCATTCGGGGAGATATAAAAATAAAATAAAATAAACGAGGAAAAAGATCCGACGCACATGCATCTTCCGTAGTGACGTAATTCGGGCTGTTTCCTGACGTAAACCCGGAGAACCGCGCGGTGGACGACGGCGGTGGCGCGGGGGTGGTGGATTGCAGCGCGGCATGTAGCTTGGCCGCCGTGGCCGCCTCGAGTTCGGGAGAAAAAATGAATGGGACGTCTCCCGCATCCTTGACTCTTTGCGTGTTCTTGGGCATAGTGCTGGAGGCGCTGTCGAGTCTGTATTTGCTGGACATGGCGCTGAGGCTCTGCATATGTGAACCGTGCGGCAGCTCTTGCGAATGGCGTCTCGCAGCGGAAGGCGTGCCTGGCGACTTGCCCATTGGGTTAGGATTGGTGGTCCAAGCGGGTCCTTGTGAGGAGAACGGCGGCGACATCGAAAAGTAGCCGCCGGACGGATCATGAAAGGGAAAGTTCGTGTCGGGTACAGGTGCAGGCGAGACCATGCTTGGAGGACTGGTAGGGTATCCTGCAAGGTCAGGGTATAGCGGAATGGTTGGTGAAGTGGTATGATGGGAAGACAAGGACGTGGTCGGGGACGATGGCGACGAGCCAACGTCGGAAGAAATGCGGTTCCATGGGCTCCTTCTCCCAGGCGAACTTGAATTGGACATGTCTCCAATGTGTGGCAGTCTGTCTGCACGTCGACCGCGCTCTACCTTTGTCTTGCTGACGGCGCGTGTGTCTTCAGGCGACTGTGAACCTACCTGGATGGACAAGGGTGTCGGTGTACTCTTATATTTTGTGCGGACCGGCTCTTCGCGGACAAAGGGTTGTCGAGGGGGTTGCGTACCGTAGAGTTTCTTGCGACTCAAACCGTGCACCTTTTGGAGCGAACTCACTAAGCTGGGAGCCGAACCGTTTTGTGCGGGTGCCGGCGGGGCGGACTGGACATCCTGCGGGAACGACTGATGTCGAAGGACGGGGGGGCGAGCTACCGGGGAAAGCGGTTGCTGTGCGGGGTCAGCACAGAAGGGGTGCCGCAGATGGGGCTCACCTGCTCGACTGGTTCGATCATGGGCGATTCTAGAGCTGGAAAAGGTGAATCTGGCTAGCTTTGTGAGGAGAGGACTGGTGGCGGACGAACCAGAAGGATCGCCAGAGAGGAGAAAGGTATAGTCTGTACTTGTCGGAAACCAAGGGGGCACCTGGGTGTGACCTTGGAGTTCGAGCTCGAGGGGCATCAGTGGCAAGATCTGGGGACTGCGGGGGAAGACCTACGCCGGTGGTGAAGAGTTCAGTCATGGATGACATGTCCTGTGAAGCAGGGAGGATCATGTGGCAGTGTATACCGAGCTGAAACAGAAGGATCAATTGAATGTGTTGGGACATCGCGTCACGGTACCTGTGCGATTCGTTGGCCGAGTACACGCCACTCTGAGTGACCTATCTGAGATGGCATCGTTGCTGAGACGCCCCACATGCCTTGCGCGGGAGGGGATGCGGCCACGACGAACAGGTGGAAGTTGACAGGGCCGCCCTGGAACTGGGTGGCGGCCTCGAGCATGAGCTGGGTAGATGGGGCGAGTTGGGTGCGGCCACGTCAGAGGAGGAATGGCTGACCTCTGTGGCTCTGTGTATGATCCGCGAGGATATTCTGTTATCTGGACTGAAGCTGAACTTGAGTTCTGGGAGCTGGTTGTACTGCCGAGGGGGAGCCGAATGGAGGGATGCGGCATCGTCGCCGACGGGTGCGGTGGTGAGCCACAGGACGGGTATCTGTGAAAGGGTGTAGAAGAGCGGGAGAGAGAGGGAGAGTTGTACGGACGGGCACGACTGGGTTTGCGACGCGCATTGTGCCGAGGAGGGTCGGGAGGTAGTGTTGGCGGAGGTCGTTCCATGCTGTGCGCATTCCCTGCGAGTTCTCGATGAGGACGAGGGTGACGACGGCCTTTGTCGCGGGCGGGGAGGCGAAGATGCTGGGGGGCATAATGGAAGGAGCGGACAAGTCACATCGGGCTTGCAGAGGGTTTCTTGAGGTGGCTCACGTGGCGTCAGTCGGGGTTATCGATGATGCGGAGACAGAAAGATCAATAGCCCCTGTCCCGGCCCGCCTCCCCGCCTCCGTCCTACGTTTCACCGCTGAACTTTCCCAGTGATAAAACATGTAGCACACGTACCCACACCCTAGCGATGTGGTTCACCTCCCTCCTCGCACTTGTCCCCCTCGCCCTCGCCCACGCCCACGCCCACGGCAGAACCTGCACCGTCACTCCCATCGGGGGTGGCCAAGACGACGGCCCGAACATAATATGCGCGTTCGACGCATGCAAATCCGGAGGCACCATCGTTCTCGACCAGCACTATGTCGTCAACACCGTGCTCGTAATCACCGGTCTCCAGGACGTCAACATCGAGCTCAGCGGTGTGGGTGCGTCTCGATCACGCGATGCCCGCTCACCCTGCATTCAATCGACGTGTCCACAGTCCAGTACACCCCCAACATCGCGTATTGGTCACCCAACTCCTACTATATGAAGTACCAGAACGTGTACGTGTTGAGAATCCTGGTATTTCATATTCAGTTTCTATTCCTGATACCAGATTCTAGAGCGGTCTATGACCTTATCTTTACGCTATTCATATTACTCATCACCAGATAAG
>JBBPQL010000765.1:0-17547 GCA_038092515.1 Boletus subparvulus | reverse complement strand
TGAGACAGTGGAATTGCCGGAATCATGTTCATTATCTGAGGCGGTCCGGGGGGGCGCAAGGCTGCAGTATGGGAGATACGGGGAGTAGCGGACTGAGGCTGCAGTGCCTTCATGTGCGTCTGCATCGCGATAGGGACCCCATTAGGGACTGCGGAAAGTGGCACGGAAGCCATTTGCCGTGATGTGGCAAGTTGCGAAATGCCGTTCGCAAACGCGCGTGGAGTCTGTGCGTCTCTGCGGATGAACGGCTGTTGCGTACCAGTCCTAAAGGGAACGATTGATTGCTGACGACCTTCCGTTGAAACAAGCACCAGTGTCGCGTCATTGTTGATGTGCTGTTGGTCTGCCTCTGTAAGCAGTGTCATCATGTGACGAAGGTATTTGGGAGAAAAGTCATCGACGATGACGCGATCCTGTTCATCGATGCCTTCGGGTGCCACTATTGGGTCGTCGTCTTCATCAAACCGCCATCGCTCTCGCAACCTCCGTATATCTTCATCGTTCTCGTCAAAACCTTCCTCTGGAGATCGACCAAAGCCACGATGTGATTGACGTGATTTTGGAGAGAAACCATGTCTCCGGCAGAATGCATCACGTCGATCAAGCATAGTGTTACCGGACCGCGTTGCACGACGACGAAGGTAGCGGAGATGTTCAAATCCTCTCTCCTCCACTTCAGTGTCCGCTGACCATGACCATGATGGTCGCACCGAAGGAGGGATGGCTTTCCAATATCGACGGGTGTAGGGGACTGAGGGACGCTGGTACGAGCTCTGAAACACATCTCATCAGAATGTCAAAAAAAAGGGGTCGATCAAGCCTACCTCGAGGATATCTTCGTAGCCATGATCCCTTTCTTTGCGCCGTGTAAGATCGCGTTCGATCGCGGCGTTGATGAGGCTGAGCCGCTCTCTCGGGCGGATAGAAGCTTCAGTTTGGAGGGAAGGTGTACCAGAGTCGCCGCTCTCTCTGGTGCGAATCTTCAGGCCGGTGATGCGGCTGGAAGGGGAAGGTCAATCAACATCAAAGGAACGTGGAATACACCATCAATCATACTTGGTTGATTCCACTCTCGGCTTCTTTACGACCCGCTCTTTCTCGTACAATAGTTCTTCGTCCTCCTTGGTTCCCAGGGCAGGGAACTTGCGCTTTAGCTCCGCAAATTCGAGCCTTTTCTCCCAGACTTGTACGACTTGTTGCACGTTTTCTTTCTTTAGATTTTCGCGAGCTACGAGTGTCTTGGCGAGCTCCAACGACTGTGCGAGCTCGGACTGTAAACGCAAAAGCTTGTCCGAAGATGTTGCCTGCGATGCTCGCGTCTTTCGTACGGACTTGATTTCGCGACGGCGGAAGCATATGTAAGATTCGTTGATAACGTCCGCCTCGTCGAACTAGAAATATGTCAGACAAAAGAGATGATATATGAGCGAGCACCTACGTTGAGATTTGGGATTATCCGGTGGCCGCCTCTTTCGATCCGGCGTTCTCTCCAATACGGAAAGATCACCTTTGCCAAACGAAGTAATTGCGCCGGTGGTGGTATCAATGTTGGTACAATAAAGCTGGCAAAGACGGAGGGAGGAAGTGGAGATGAAAAAACATCTTGATAATCCGAGAAGGGCGGGAAGGCCATTCCGGACTCCAGTCCCTGAAGCCGGATCATTCGTCAGCATATGCTTCAACTGTGTTAGACTGATTGACATACGTGATGCAGGAATTCGGTCTTCTCATGGGTTATCTTCTCAAAGATGCCCATCACCAACTCGAACTCGTCTTCCGTGACCGCGACAGCTTGGGCAGACTCCGGCTCCTTGCCCTTTGCTTTTGCGCTTCGCTGGGGGCAAGAACGCGTGCTAGCACCCGATGCGGAGACCGCACCTTGCATGCTGGTTCCCTCTCCACGAGCCTCCTCGTTATTGCGGTCGAGCCATTCTTTGTCGCGCTCATCCATGTAATATGTGAATGAATCAATGAGGCCGCTAGAGATAGCTTCTTCGACAGTTTCAGAGGAGCGGACATATGTATCCGGTTGCGTCCATTGGTTAGGGGGGTAAAGCTCGGCATAATTATCGACCAAACCCGTTGAGTCCGGCGTGGGGATATACGCAGCGGGAACCGGAATAGCTTTGTCAGTTCCTCCCCGGGTGGAACGCCCCACGGACTGATGCCGCTGCGATGCCGCGGAAAGCACTGCCTGCAGGTGGTGCTCCTGTATGATTAGTCAGCCATCGATAATCGATTTCGCACGGTATCAGCCAATCAGAGAGCGACACGTCGGCATGTTCAACAAGGACGACTCGACGCTCGACGAGCACAAAGGAGACTCACGTTGGCATCCTCAGCGTCCACGCCAGCCGTGCTGACGATTCTGGCCTTTTCCTCGTCCTCGTCGAATGACAAGGCATCCGCATCGATGTTCCCATGGACGACCTTGAGACGAGTCTTGTTTGTGACTCGGTTGCGGTTTCGTAGGGCGGAAGTACCCAAATTGTGGTTGCGGGGCATATCATGGAGAGCGTTTAGAGAAAAAGAGGAGTTTACGGATAGCAGAAAACAGTAGGAGAGGGGTGGTCGTTGTCGGTGGCAGCGGCGGCGCTGGGGTCGGAAAATTGGCCGAAAACCCACTTTCGGGCCGAGATAATAAAACTGTAATGTGACAAATACAGGCCGCCGTATGCCGGTGTTTGGCCCAAACACAACTTCCCCGCCCTGATTACTTACCTTGAGTGTGGCTGCCGACGGAAAATAGGAGGAAAATCTAAACAAAAATACTAACTACTACGACTACAATATCTCGACTCTTGGTGTGATTCTCAGCCATGTTGCTGACATAGTAGCGCACTGGGCATTGGTCGAAAACTACCACAGTCGACGTGGCAGAAAGTGGCGGCTAATTCGCCGCTCGGTTCGGCAGGCAACGACTAAGGGGTATAGATCATCTGCACAATGCATCCCGGTCCAATAAGCAAGCGCATCAAACCAACGAAGAAAGGAACCTTACCGTTCCAACGTAGTTCGACAGGGATGGGGCGGGGGAGTACAGTGGAGGCATCCAAAAAATATGGTCTCAACAGACTGGAGAGACACGGCGACTCTAGTGCAGATGATGACAAAAGAATTCGAATGTCAACGAAGTGCACATCGTCATCCCAAGGCTGTGCAATGTCGTGTACAGTTGGTTCTGAAATCCACTCGATGGGTGCGGAACCTCTCACAGTCAAGTGTGAAATGTCAGTTTAATACTAAAACCCATCAATTAGCTGCATATATGCCGCGATTGCAAGTTTTGCTTACACCCGGGTTCACTGGTTTGTCTGTGCTCATCACCCGCCATCGGGAGGATGCGGTAGCGCACAACAGGGTCACGGATGTGATTAACAAAAGAAAAGTACCACTCTGTGGCTTTTTTCTGTGGGTGGGTAGAACAGAATGTAAGTGGTGGAATCTTTCGAGGTCAGTGCGAACGGTTACCTTGCCCTGATCCCTGTCTCCCTGCGTGCTTTCTTCAACATATTCAATTGGAAGCGCCTCTCGGTACCAGCTGCGAAGTAGTAGTGGTGCGAGAGGCATTTTTTGAGGTAGGATCGAGTGAGACATGTTGAGCGATGAGAATGGCAGAGGGAAATGGTGGATGGGCTGAACAAGAGTGTTACGCCTCCTGGTCCATACTCGGCGCGTGGCTTTGCCACGTGAGAGATACGGATAGCTTTGATTCAGGTCAGCCACTTCGACCCAGCTCACTGTTAGAAGTAGCACCCGCCCACAGCGTGTCCTCAGGTAGGTACTATTACTCGAACGGTTTGAAGGCGCCTCGCAAGTATTAAGAGCTTGGTTTTCCTTGGTGTTGAATACCACTTTTGTGCTGGCTCAAGTGGCTGACTAGATCCAGTCAGGACGTCAACAGCACTGGCTCAGTGACCGGAAGGCATCCACCTCTTTGGCTCACGACTCCACCGCGGGAGCTTACACGACGTGGAGATTCTCCACCCTTCCTTTGCAACAATGCAGGAAGGCCAGAGAATCTCGTTCTACACGTGCCTTCGTTCCATCAATGTGCAGAGATAAGCCAACGTGTCTGTACTATCAAGAACAGAAGTTGATGGGTAGTATAATCTATACGTTGCGACCGGCCTCCCCTCTATAGATTTCGCCCTGCGTATGCTCGTGCAATGTAAGTCCCGGACTTGTCATTTGTCGATGATAATATGGCCGATTGCTTACTAGGTTGCTGGTCTTTCGAGCCTCGTTCGAGAACTCACTAC
The DNA here is from genome assembly GCA_038092515.1 of Boletus subparvulus. Taxonomy (NCBI): domain Eukaryota; kingdom Fungi; phylum Basidiomycota; class Agaricomycetes; order Boletales; family Boletaceae; genus Boletus; species Boletus subparvulus. Next base: position 13,285 of record JBBPQL010000765.1, on the reverse strand, counting down.
GTGGGGGTCTCCTTTTGTATCATGCTTCCCGCTTCCAAAGTTACTGCTTATCATATGTTGCAAGCACAATATTCCGTATATCCTCCTGCGGGTGAAACGGCGTTATTGCGGCTTTCCGATATTAGTACATTCCTCTCGGCAGTTTACCATCGAGTAAGTCGTTATATCTACTATGGCAACCGTAACGTCAGGTTACAATGTTGGCATTGACAGCATTGTCATGAGTCTTGGAGCAACCAAACAAATCCGTTGAACCTTAACACTTGAAGCAAGCATGAATCGATTTCACAGAGAATTGTGATGGTCACTCCAATTTGAAGGGCCATCAGCCCGCAGAAGAGCTAGACTGTCAAGTTACCATTGTGATCACCGTGGGAGGTCGTAATTATAGGGTTGTAAGTGATACGTGTAAGTAAGGAGACACAATGTTCAGCGAATCCTTGTGCTTCGTTTGAACCATAAGTAGCATTCGAACTGGTCAAAGACCTTGAGCTTTTCATCAATGGCATGCTGTTCAGGCCTAACGGGTATATCCCAGATTTGAATGGATGGCCGTAAGTATTCCCCTTCTAATGCCGCCAATTCGAGTCGTGATATTTTTTCTCCAGGTCAAGTTGGGTTTAGTGTGCCTACCGTGGGCAAAGAATATGGCTCTGCCCTTTACTGTGTCCTCTGGTAAGCAACGGTAAGCAGCGCCCGAGAAACAATACTGGGGTTATCGATATGAACGCGGGACATCAATGGTCCACGAGAAGCATAGACAATTGATGCCAATGATGGTCTCCTTCAAGTTTCTCGATATGGTTCGTCGGCAATTGATGTGCAAATTGCGTCGGTTCTACTAGAATTTTACCCCATTTTACAATCCCTTTGTTTGCACGGCGGAGCGCCCGACGAATCCAAAGGGAAGTTGGTGGCGTTTCTGAATCAGGCATATAGTCCGGTATTCATTGGCTGATCGACATGGCCTCGGAGAAGGGACCAGTGTGCCTGGGCCAGGTCCTAGTCAAGCCCAAGCCTTCAGGGCGACTTGGGGTCAGCCACTGGCAGGGAGGCCCGCGTACCCCCGCGACAACATAAGTAAGGAGGGGATTGAGAGAAAATTGCTGTGGCGTGTCACATGGATGGTAAAGTTTTTATAACTTACTCGATCAAACACGAGGCAGTCCAAGTTCATTTCGACTAATACTCGGATAACGCGATAAGCGCTTTTGCTGCATCCGATTGGCCAGACGAGGCGGCTGGGAATTCGAACTTCCATTGCAGCGCTTGAAATTTGCTGATCGAACTTGAACTTGAAGTAGCGGGGGTTTTTCATGTACGTCGGATCTAGTCAACGGCGTACTACAAAGTATACAGTATTATGTAATAATAGCGTGAAGAAAATTAGTAATATTCAGAGTTTTGAGACTGAGACCCACGGCCCGAACCGCTAGTCGTTCTCGTGCTCAATTTTGTAAAGTCACTCGGGCCTAGTGACTCACTTCAAACTGTCAAGTGTCCACCGTAAGTCAGTGACCGTCACATTTCGAGCACCAGCCAGATAACGTTCACGAGCCTTTAGTGCCTACCAAACTGGGAAAGCTTTAGTCGGAGTCGCTCCCGCGGTGTTTGAAAATGAGCCTTTTATGGGAGGTGTACTACTTTAGCGAGTGGTGTAAAAACAGAAAAAGATTCTGGAACATCATGATGGTGCTAGCTCAGCGGTTGTGTTTCCCTCGGTCGCCTTAATGTCGCTTGTACCCAGGCTGTCCGTTCATTTCGCGGGCCCAAGCGGCGCAGGGGACGGGGATGGAGCGGATGGTTGACCCGAATAACTTAAATTCGATTGGTGCGTAGATACCGACGCGTTTTATCTCCCTGCCAGGGACTAGAATCTGATCGAATAATATTGAGAATCTCAGATTGATGATGCGACTACTGAATCTGCCATCTCCGCCAACATATGTACTACTAATATCCACAGTCCGAAAGTTCTCGTTGTTCCTTTTCCTTCGAGGACTTGCACACTCCAGGGGATCGACATTTTTTGCATTCCTTTATATATATTCCCCTCTTCTTTGACGTTCCTTTTTCCTTCGCTCCATATGACCCTCACATTTGCAGACAGGCTCAATGCCCAGGTATTGATCTTTGGTCTCTCATGACGCGTATTTCTCATCTTCTGCCAGGTTGCCGATTCTGTGGTCGGGCGATGGTTTCGCCTTGAGGGGTCTGGCCACCCTCGCGAGCGAGAAGGCTCGCGATTCATGGTGTGTCACTTATCCCTACCCATGTGGTATGTGGCATGTGCACAGACTAACAACATGCTATAGACGGATATCCGTGCTGGTCTAACAACTTGGGTGCGCACACTCTTCCGTTTCACCACGTTCTACCTTGACTCCTTCCCCTCAATCCAACGTAGGCTGCCATGGCGTACATCGTGAGCCCCTTCGTCCCTTCCAAAATAAAATCGAAATGAAAGTCTCATTCTCATATGTTACAGATATCCGTCAATGCCTCGATCATATCTTCCTCAGGGGGAACCTGTGTCTGCGACAGTTCCGATTACTGTGACACAGACCAAACGTATCTCTCCTGTATTCAGGAGGTTCAGCAGGATCTCATCACCAGCACTGCTGCCATTTCTGCCCTCTCCTCCGTCCTCATGGGTGCACTAGCCAACCTCCCTGTGGGTATGGCTCCTGGGATGGGACTAAACGCCTATGTATGTCGTCTCCTCGAGCTCTGAACGCACTGCATCTGACAGGATTCTGATTGGTTACGCAATTCAGTTCACTTACTCTGTAGTCGGCTACCACGGACGTGGGTTTATAACCTACCAAGAAGCTCTTTCCGCCGTCTTCTTGGAAGGGTGCGTTCCAACTTTCCCGACTTCTTCGAACGTTGATGACCAACCGCTTCCCCGCAGCTGGGTGTTTTTTATCTTGTCGTTACTTGGTTTGCGTCAATGGCTGGCGCGGATCATGCCACAGTCACTCGTTCTTGCCGTGGGTGCTGGAATTGGAATTTACATTGCGTGCGTGTCACCGAAATTCTAATTCGCTTCCAAACCACTGAAGCTGATGGACATCGATTCCTTTATTTAGATTCATCGGCCTAAGTAATACTATTGCTTCCCCCTCGCACTGTCAAGGAAGTATTGATGTTTGCCCGCAGCGTCCGGCGGTCTAAATGTTATTGGAGGGAACGTGACTAACTTGGTAGGTTTGGGGGGATGTGAATCAAGCGGTACGCTACCCATTTTTGCCGTTTCTTCTCGTTAGTCTCCTCACTTTTTTACCTGATTTCAGATTGGGTCAACCCAAACCTTCCGAATTTCTGTGGTACGGGGGTACTGCAAAGTCCTACTGTGTGGTTAGGCATCTTCGCAGGCGGGTACGCAGCTTTCTTGTCAGTGTTGTCGAATTTAGTGCTTACTTATGTCTGCATCAAAGCATCTTAACTGTGTTGTTGATGATGTTCCGTATCAAGGGCTCGATCCTCATCGGCATCTTTGTTACATCCATCATTTCGTGGCCCCGATCAACCCCCGTGACATTCTTTCCCAACACCGCTACTGGCGACCAACTCTTCGATTTCTTCAAGCAGGTTGTCACATGGCATCCGCTGAAGCACACCGGTAACGCTCTAGATGTAAGCATGTTTCCACTTTTGCGAGTGGCCAATATTGATAAAAGGATACTAGTATAACTATGGCAAAGGCAAGGTTTGGTATGCTCTTATCACCTTCCTCTATGTAGATATTTTAGGTAAGGTCCTTGGAAAGTTTAGCTTTACGTTGACTCAACAAAACTTTGTAGACACCACAGGTACCCTGTACTCTATGGCCAAATTCGCTGGACTCCGAGACCCGGTTACTCTTGACTTCGAAAACTCTACAATCGCGTACTGTGTTGATGCATTCTCAATCTCCATGGGCGCTCTTGTTGGCACCAGTCCTGTCACGGCTTTCATTGAATCTGCGACAGGTATTGCAGGTACGTAGTGTCACATGTGGCATTAGACGCTGCTCCAACATGCTTGCAGAGGGAGGGAAGACCGGCATTACCGCGATTGTGACTGGCCTGCTGTTCTTTGTGTCCATCTTCTTCGCTCCTATATTTGCTTCCATCCCCCCTTGGGCTACGGGAAGTGCTCTCGTCATCGTCGGCTCCCTCATGATCCGCAATGTCCGTGACATCAACTGGGATTACATCGGTGACGCTCTCCCAGCCTTCTTGACGATCCTTATAATCCCGCTCTCTTTCAAGTAAGTTCTTACCGAGAGTTTGGACGTATGACTGAGGTCTTGCAGCATTGCGTATGGTGTCATCGTAGGGATTGTAACTTACACCATTCTCAACGGCTTCGTCTGGATCGTTCGCAAAGTAACCGACGGTCGTATCTCACCTCCCAATTATGATACATCGGAACCATGGAGCGTCCCTCCTGGTCGAATCATTCCACCATGGATGTAAGTTCACGGTATTGTGTCATTTTTCGTGCCCTCTAATTCCGCTGCAGCAGCTACCTCCTTAGTCTGAGGGGCGATAAGGTGACCGATACCCACGCAGGATTCCCCTTCCAAGTCCGCCATAGACATTCGGAGATCTCCATCGACTCTCAAGACCAAGTTGGCTTCACGCCAAAGAACTCGAGCTTTGCTAACTCTGAAAAATAAACGCTCGCCGCCCTCCTTTGCATATATCATTATGGGTTTACTCGCCACCTAGAATGCGGGACCTGTCGTTGCTGTGTGTTCTTTTTATTGTGTATTTTGTGTTTTACTGCTGTTCTATTGTTTCATCCTTGTTTTTGCGGAGCGGTTCCTTGACCTCTTTCGACGTATCTAGAGTTTTAATTGCCTGGTGACGGGACCTTTGCTTGACTTGACATCATTTTCTTACACTTGTGTACTCGTTAGCCAGGGATTTTTGCGGCTGATAACCAATTACAAAAGTCTTCCCTTTGTCACAGTTTAAGTCCGCAAAAAGGCCGTGTCAAGACATTCAGATTCCAGTGATTTTGATCCCGGAAGACTCGGACATGCTTGTCAACGGACCAAGCTTCCGCATTTGAATTTACCGGGTCATATACGCGGATAGCGAGGCTACATACTAGGAACGCTGGTGATGGCCTGTCAAAGGATGTCGCGTTACACAATGTTGCCTGGTTGCACTACCCTTCCGAAGAAAGAAAGTGTCGACATGTGGATCGATCCACAAGGGCCTGACCGGCCTGACCCCTAGATGTCAATATCGTTGGCAAGACAATTAATTGTGCGGTCAGGACCCCCTAATCTGAACTCTTTCTTCTTCCTTCAATTCTCTAGCCTTCCTTGGTTGTCAATGAGACACTGGTCGGCATGTCCAAGTATTAAATGATTATGTTCCGAAAACAAGAATACGGTATAGCATACAGAGGTATAGCGAGATGTGACTACGCTCGCTGGCGATCTCTCTCACGACTCGTCTTCGTGTCCACCCTCACGTATTCGCTCTCGTCCGGCGTGCTGCTGTCTGGGTCTTTCTTCACAGTTACGTACGCCTCACCGAGAATCTGGAGCGCAACGGCACGAAGGGTGACTTTGCTACGAGGGACAGTCGCATCCTCTAGTATGCGATCACAAGTTTCACGCAAAACAGACTCTACTTCGAGTTTCGTTCCCTATACGGGCTGTTGAACAACGGGCCACAAGATTGGAAAGATTGACAGACCTTGAAAAGGGCTTGTAGACCCTTCTCGGCAGCTTGTTCTTCTAGGCGCTTTTTCTCCTCGGGTGACAAGTTTCCTGCCTTTTCGGCGGCTTGAATTTGATCGAAAACACTCTTCAATTCGATAGCCGAACGAAGTGTCGACACCCTAATAGTGATGAGGATTTTTGCACAAGACAGTACCACAATACGTACGTCTCGCTGAACACATGATACTTCCCTTGCACATTGTGCAACCAACCACCGACTCCGAAAAATGTCTGGCTGGTGGCTAGGAAGTGCTTCGCCTTAGATACGTAGACAAAGCCGATGGCATGCAATAGGTCGACACCATACGACTCCTTTCTGAGCTCCCTGATGACAAGGTTCGTCGTGTTAGATATATTCGAAGATCAGAAGACATACTCTGCTTCGAGCTGACAGATCGTGCGCCAACTGTTGGATACCTCTGGATCATCGGGGCCCGTCGCTGACTCCGTAAATATGCTGAGCTTGCGCTCCAAGTTCTCGACGCTGTCAAAAGTCAGAACAAGATAAGATAGCCGACCAAGATATCCACTGACAGCTTTCGTACCCGCGCGGAACGAGCTTCGGCTTTCTGACAAAGTTATTGGAAGTTGCAGCAAGGATCAAGGTAAGCCAAGTTACCTCAGCGGTGGCTTTCCTCTCCTTCTCTTCTTTCCGTGCCTTCTCCTCTTCTGATAGGATTTCTTTGCCCTTAGCATCACGTTTCACTTCTTTACCATCCTCCCCTTCCGCTTCTTCCGCTTCTTGTAGAGCCGTCTTCATGTCTCTAGCCAAGCTTATCTGACCTATGATCGGCAGGAAACGTTCACCACCAAATATTGCACCGAAAACCTCCTCGGGATCGACAAAACCTCCTTCTGGGGCACTCTCCTTCGGACCAAACTCGTTATACTTCTTGCGGAGTGTTGGATCTGAAAGCGTCTGGTAAGCAATCGCGATCTCCTTGAAACGTTCCTCTGCATGCGGATCGTCCGGATTCTTGTCAGGGTGATGTTTTATAGCCAGCCGTCCTGAACGTCAACGTTGGATGAGGATCATGTAGGGGTAGCACAATGAATCAACAAATAATACTTGCGATATGCTTTCTTGATGTCCTCTGTGGTCGCGTCTATTGGGACACCGAGGAGATCATAGTACCCAGTCTCCAAGGGTTTCTCTTGTGTACCAATCTTGCGGCTTTTCCGTGCAGCGGCAGTGGAATGTGAGCCATTGGTGTGTGGCGTGGAGGAGACGGATACACCAAGTGGCAGCTGTACTGGATAGAACCCATGTTGGTACACAGCTTGACATTGGACGCACCGGACGCGGAGTAGGGTTCCTGGAGGAGGTGTCGGGGAGGGTACGGGGAACTCCAATGAGGCATTGCATGTGCCACACTGCGAGCGTATATGTGGGCTGTATAGCCGTGAAGAAAATACGGGATATACAGTCATTGTCGTTCACAGGCAAGGTTCGCACCACTGTACCTCCACCGCTCCGGAGCGCAGAAAGGGTTACCGCAGGTCACGTGAGTAGCGATCTCTCCCACTTTCGGGACCGTGATGATGTCTAACAATGAGGTGTTCTAGTACATTTCTGAAATTGTACCCCACTTCTACTCCGGTGTAAGTATTATAACCCTACAGATCCACGTCGGTCCGGCAGCGTTAACGTTCAGCGGCGACGACTGTACTCTCCAAATCACCTCCCGGGGAGAATTTGCTGGTTCCCAAGTCAGTGTCGATAAACGACAACGGCGGACAAGCCAAAGAGGAAGAAAAATACATGATGTGGGTCTTGCATGCAATGCCAGTGTGGGATCTAGGGTGCTAAGCAAGAAGATTGAATGGAAGCCCTCCGCGTTCGTCTTGTCCACGAGTCTCAACAAAGCGTCATTGATCAAAGACGCGTTCTTGCCAATGCGTTGAGCTGGAGTAACAAGACCACGGATTGGTGAAAACGGTCAACGAAACGAGCATTATCTGGATAATGTGCATGAGATGATACAAAGAAGACGGGTGCTCGTCACCCGCATGCGGAAGACATGAAAAGATTCAGACGGCGGACGTCATAAGGCTTTTTCACCTCACGACACGCTTTCTACGGAATGTATCAGTACAGTCAGTGATGAGAATGGCCAAGGTATCCCGAATGAAGACAAGCACCATTTCCTTCTGCACTTTCGGATGATAGGGAGCGGATCACGAGTCATCCTGTTAATTAGCTGAAGAATCAATGATTGAGAAGTCAGCGATGCGATTTCAGGGATACGAGGCCGCAGATATGCCAATTGAGTGTAGTACTAGGCGCTGACGAAGACACTTGACACGATTGGCCCAGGTCTCACGCAAGTCAGACCGCAGCTACCATTGCCTCTCATCATTCATGTCGCTCTCACTGGACTTTGCTACGCCCGTGAACACGGCACTACTCATCTACATACTCTATTCTGTCCAAAAAATCGTCTTCCCGCCCATTTCAACTCTAAAGACCGTCCCACACGAGTTCAAGCAGGGGTATTCATGGATGCCTAAATCTCATGCACCTACCGTCTTGTTCCAGACTTACACTCCCAAGACCCTGGTGCCTTTTGATGGAAAGGAAAATGGAAGGATTCTGCTCGCAATAAACGGCGTCGTCTTTGATGTCACCGCAGGGCGTAACTTTTATGGACCTGGTGCGCATTCGTTGTTCAAACTCTTTAGGGCCTGAAGTTGTTATTTAACGTTGCTCAGGGGGTATGTATGGTAACTTTGCGGGCCGGGATGCCTCTCGGGGCATGGCAAAGCAGTCTTTTGATCTGGGTATGTCCCCTACGGGTGCTACTTCATGTATCGCATCACACAGCTTCCATCACTCAGAAATGTTGACCCCGATCGACCAACCCCTGGACAAGCTGGAGGACCTTCGCCCAGATGAAATGTACGTGTATCCACTTGATATGTACGCCTGTCCTGACCTATATTCCTCAGTGAAAACATGAGAGGTGTGTCGAGTAAATGCACATCTCGCTTTGCTGGGTGTATTCATCGTCTTTTAGGTTGGATCGAGCACTTTTCGAACAAGTACGTGATCTGTGGCAATTTGGTGGAAAATGACGCTATATGAGATTGTTCGGCGCACGAACGTATCATGTCGTGGTAGACGTGTCATGTATCATATCAGTTATTGTTGTAGACATTTGGCTTGTATCCCGAGCATGCGTCGTTTCGTGGATTATTGTGGGCGCGTCAATCATGAGCGCGCTGATGACAGTTTTGGAAGATCACGTCCTCCTCCACCAACTAGCTGGCACTTGTACTCGTCATTAGTACGACACTATCTCTTCCCCTTTGTCGATGAATTTTACTACCATCACACTGACGTGAGATCAACAGCCCAAACCCCTTGACGTGTTTTCAACTCCTCGCCTGGCCAAATGATGGACGATGATGACGACAACTTCTTCACTAGCCTCGATCGGGGCGACAACCCCTTCCAGAATCGACTCCGGAATGCAGCACCCGATGACGACGACGTTCCGATGCCTGCTGCGCCACCATTGTTCGAGGAACAAGACGAAGAGACACCACTCCAGCAACTCATCCGACATTGGATGAACGAGCGGCACGCGCCGGACATTCTCCCAGTCGCGGAAAACGTGCTCGCTGGGCTACTCGATCACATACGGCGCCAGGTAGGTGAGATACTCTACTCCACCCTCGTCGGGGACGCGCTCATGGCGTGGAATCTCGCAGTCTGAGACCGTTCAGTTGTTGCGGTCCGATCCCTCGTCCTCTGAGGAAGAACACTTTAGGATTATGCTCGCTCAGACAGAGGTCGAGCGGGTGAAGTTTGTCGTCAGATCATACCTTCGTACGAGGCTGTTCAAGGTGGGCAAGGTTTCGGTGTCACGTTGCATTGCCCGTCCAGCAAACAACTATTACTACAGACTGAAAAGTTTGCTCGATATATAATGACCAACCCAGAGGTTCAACAACGTCTGTCGGAGAACGAAGTTGACCACGCTCGCAGGTGACGAATGCCTCCGCTCGTATGATAACCAGTTGACGTTTCCGTTCAGGTTTGCAAGGCTTACTGATCAGCATTTCTATGTTTCAGTCCTACAAGGTTTGCCGGAAAACCAGCAAACGTTAGATGACAAGACACCTTTTCTTCCACCAATGGGTGAGTGTCGAGATGGATACAGAATATCTCTAACAGGAGCTCGTAGTCGCTGAGCCTGATAAAAGCCATGCCGTCTTTGTCCATGCTCGTCAGACATGTCCGCCAGTGAGATTACCTGAGTAAGTTGTTTCTTTGCTCTGTCGTACCGAGCCAGGAAGCTGACTCTGGCCAGTGGTTCTACCCTCACGATGCAGAAAGGACACATCTCTTTAACCCCTTACTCGGTTGTCGAGCAGTTGGTCATGAGAGGCGAGGTTGAACTGGTTTAATTAATTTACATGTAACCTTACCAGAACGAGGATGGTGTATGTATCATTTTTGCACCGAGATACAGTGTTTCGTTCAGACTGCTGTCATCTCGGAACGTAGGGTGAATCCTCGTCATCTCGCCAGCCTTCCGCATCCTGATCTCGATGACTTGATTCCACACAACCATCCCTATCATCGTCATCATCCATAGCTGTATCTCCCTCCGGTTCTGATTTTGCACCTGCTCCAACATCTTCCCCAGCTCCATCTGCATCTGCATCGGCGTCGCCCTTTCTTTTGCGTCGCTTCCTTTGCCCCCCAGAGGTAGGAACAGTACCGTTTTTCTTGGCCTTGCCTCGTTTCCGCTTCGAACTCTCCGCAGCTTCGGCTTCGAGGTCTATGGTTCCACCAGCCGATGGATCCGGCACAGATTCCACAATCTCCTTCAAAAAGTCCAGCATCTCCGTCGTGTCGACAGCATGTTTTCTGAGAGGACACGTCCACAGTGGTCACAAGAGGGGGAAAGACACGTACAGATGATACGCCTCGACCTTTTTCGCGCCTCGTTCTAGCGTGATCTTGCTCGCCTCCTCCACGATCATGGCGAGGAAAAGTTCGAGGGCTTTTGCTGCGACGTGTGAGAGAGGGATGAGGGGTGGAGGGCACATTCATGGTGTGCGAAGCGCGTAGGAAATGAGGAGCGTACATATCACGACTGGCGTTGCCTGCGCGACCTTGCCGACCTCTTCGTCCTTTTGCATGATTTTCTTTATTCGAGCCTGCATCCCGTCAGCTATGGGGTTCGAAATGTTGTCTAGACAGGATGTGTGGGGGTCTCACCACTGGGAACTTGGTTTGCTTGTTCTTCGTTTTCATCGCTGGTGGAATGGTTCAATCAAGTCTGTTAGTTTGAGGATGCAGTGAGTGGATGGTTTATATGTTGGCCGGACATACGCAGCACACTTTAACAATCTCATCACTCACGTGACCGTACGCGTATCTACTCCGCGCAAGACTCCGCGTCAACATCTTTCCTCACAACCACCCACTCGGTCGGTGTTCAGCCACGCCGGTTCAAGATATCAGTAAATCCTTCCTGGAGATCGTCTTACTGCATACTGGAATGACAGTTTGTTCCGTGAATCTACGAGTCCATGTGAACCTCTCAATCCGAATCAATAGAAAATGTCCATGACAGAACGTGGCAGAAAAAGTAGTGCGTTAGAACGATAATGAAGTTGAAAGCGGGATTATGGGTATTACCAACAGCCCAATTGTCCAGGATACGAGGAGAAACACTTCACTTATGTTGCGGCCTGAGCGGACGTGATTCCGACGGGCGAGAGTTTCCTCTCCCTTCAAGAATAACTCAGACGACGATAGTGGGATGTGAGGATGCTCAACTGCAACGTACCCACTTGCGTTACCGAGCAATTCTTCAAATCTCCGTCTCAGATCTTCCAGCCGATCACCTAGACCGTTTTCGGGGGTACTATATTCATGAGCGTGGTCCATCTGGAAGGCTCTGCATTCTCGTAATAACTGTTCAAGATCCTTCACTCGCGTGATGGACAACTCGGGCTCTCCGGAACCACGTGCGCGGGCCATGTAAGAAGCAACCATCGTGGAAAGACCGCCTGCAGTAAAGTCAACGCATGGATCGCGTTGATTCCGGATCTCACCGACCCAAAATCGCCGTTGAAACTTGTGCCTATTTGTTTGCTCCAGTTAGCACGACGAAATTCTCAGAATAACATCCGTACCTGCTTGCCCGAAACGGCGGCTGCGAGCCCCGTGGTCAAAGCCCCCAAGAATACCTGCAAGCCAATCGCGATATTAAGAGCATAGCCCGTCCATAACGCTGAATATGACACATACGGCCTGACATCAGCATGAAAAGGAAGTTCGGACAACCCCCATAGACGGACCTTTCCTAGCATACTTGTCCCTTTCACTGACAGCGTTGTCGATCGTTGGTTGAAGGCGTTCGCCTACGGTACGGCGCGCCTAGGGTGGCGCATGTACTCGTAGGTATGTCTCTGGCGTGTCCAAAAAATGAACATGACACTCACGTCGCCCTTTGCTTCCACAGGGACTATCCAATCGATTCCAGAGCCGTTTTGATTAGCTACGGGGAGCCCAGCGTTCGACATCAAAGTTTGGCGTTGAAAAGACACGCGTGCCTGCCCATCTCGGCCCCGGGCAGGTGACGCGACTCGAACACGTTCAAAATCGGCGTAAGGGTTTTCAGGAGAACGAGGGAGCGTAGGATGACCTTCAGGCGCTGCATTGGAAATGTATGTGGATGAGGCCCGGGACGTGTCGCGTCCAGCGATACCATCACTTTCCCCTGGACGGGGGGCGGGGGTTTGGGTGTGTACAGGATGGGTTGCTATATTCTCGACGGTCTGGGACTGAGCTGCAGGGGCCTGCGGGGTTCGCTCGTCCATGTATTGAGGTGGAGATGCTGGGTTCGCCGGGGATGGATGTCAACGTGCACTCAACATGGCAGCCATGAGGTGTTCACAAGCTCGGGCGCTATTCGGTTCTGCACAAACGTTAACCGTCTGGGCTCCGAAAGCATTTCGTAAGTGTCACAATGGTGGTGGGCAACGTCTGCGAAGCAGCCGTCGAGTGTTGCACAGAACTAACCACATTCGAGGGTTATCTTTTGCCTTGTGGCACGATTGTGAACGCTTGAGCGGGAACAGCACTAAAAGTCACAGTAGGTATTACTCAATTCCAACTTGGATAACACTTGATGCCCCGCAAACTTTCTGCTCGGAATTAAATCTACCAGCCATATTTCCGAAATTCGATCAACTTGGGAAATGCCGCCTGCGTCGGCAGATACCTTGCTTATACAAGCTGTAGGTAAGGATCCTCGAACCCGTTTGAATTACGATCAGAGGACAGGACAGTAGCTATACGACGTGTGGCGACGTGATTAAGAAGTGCAGGAATCAGTACTTTTGAGGAGAACGACACGGAACGTTATCAACGAAGCAGAGACTGTGAAGAAACGGGACGCAGAAAAGGAACGAGTACTTTTGGAACGTTATTAACGGAACGGTGACAGTGAACAAACGGGCCGAGATTTCATTCGGGGCGGCTTACTTCGCGGCGCGCTTTCACTTGGCGGTGTGCTTCCCTTTCATGGACAG